>JAJTUV010002008.1:0-242505 GCA_021653895.1 Mastomys natalensis | reverse complement strand
TACCCAGCACTGGAAGTTTTAACCCTTTGTTTTTTTTAATATATTTTGTATTTTGGGGGAGGTTTTAAACCAAAAAATGAGACCATCACAAAATTTTTACAGCTGTGTATATTCCTCGATGCATTTTTTTCAGCAATTGATGCTGTTTATTGTGCTCGTTTTTTTGAATTGGTACATCAACAGAAAACCCCAAAATTTTTCCACACTTCTTTGCTATGATCGAGTAATTTCTTTTTGGGCACCCTTTTTAAAAAACCAATTCACTAAGAAATTATAAATCTAGAGGTTATGATGTGTACAGTGAATAACATGTTTTTTAAAAGCCAAGTTTTGGCCCTTGAATCCTACCTCGACTTCTTTCAAACTATATTTTTAATTGGGTTCTCATTTTTGTAAAGAGACAACCATGACCAAGGCAACTCTTATAAACGAAAACATTTCACTGGGGCTGGCCTACAGTTTCAGAGGTTTACTCCATTATCATTATGGCAGGAACATGGCAGCATCCAGGTAGACATAGTGCAGGGGAGCAGAGAGTTCTATATCTTGATCTGAAGACTGCTAGGGAAAGACTGACTTCCAGGAAGCTAGGAGGAGGGTCTTAAAGCTTATTTCCACAGTGACACACTTCTTCCAATAAGGCCACACCTCCTATTAGTACCATTCCCTGGGCCAAGCATATTCAAACCACCACACTATAATCTTTCACTGTGCCTCAGTTTTCTTATCTATAGAAAGGGACTTGTTTTGTAAGATTGATCTGAGGGTTAAATGTATTACTATATATAAGAACTCCATGAAATGATATCTGTTGAATTCAGGGTTAACCTATTCACTCAGGATTTGAATTTAATAATTTTGTAACTTCATAAGTTGGGTCTTTCTATATTCTTTAATTTTTACTCCTTAAAAATAAAACTAAAGAGACAACCTTCTACCCAAATAAAAGCCTTTATACCTTCATACCACATGAAAGCAGGAAGTCCTTTAGTGTCATATTCATGAATTTTCCATCGTGCATTTTTTTTCTTACATTACTGTTACTTGTGGGTTTAAACTATGTATATTATAGTATGTCTGCTGCATATTTCTAAATTTTATCACCGTTGCCTTTGCCTACTGTCTATTCACTCTTAGTCATGAATGACTAAGTCTCCAAGAAGCATTATGTAATAAAATGATAATAGCCTTTTTTATTATTATAAATTAGTTTTCTTCATAAAAATATACTTATATTCTCTATGATTGCTATTTTTTTTTTTTTTACAGAATCTAGAGTTGCCCAAAAAAAAAAAAAAAACACTTCTGCAGGTGTGAATATAATAGGAGAAAGTTAATGTTTTACTCAATTTGTCTGTATATTGTGATATGCTTTAATATAGTTTTTAAAAATATTTCCAATTAGTTTGATGTTTTTTTGAACATTTTTCCTCTAGGTTTTTTCTGACATAATTTATACGGTTGCAAGCTGCACTGAAAATGAAGCTAGTCGATATGGTAGATTTCTTTGTTGTATGTTAGAAACGGTGACCAGGTGGCATAGTGATAGAGCCACATATGAAAAGGTATGTGATTAATAAATATGTTTATATTTTACTTGCATGTATAATTATTGCTTCAGATTGGCCAGTTTTAAAAGAATTAAAGATTCAGCTATAAAGTGATACTTAAAATCACAAATATTATAAAAAGTATCTTATTTTATTCTATTTCAACTTGAAATTTCAAGTTAATATCATTGGGTAAGCTGAACCTTTCTTTTACATAAGAGTCACTGATCTATCTGGTCTTATTCTATTTTGTGGGATGAATTTTACTTCTAAATATGAGAAACTCACTTTTCTTAGGAATGTGGAAACTATCCAGGATTCCTTACCATATTACGGGCAACTGGATTTGATGGCGGAAATAAAGCTGATCAGTTAGATTATGAAAATTTTCGACACGTTGTTCACAAATGGCATTACAAACTAACCAAGGTAAAATATAGTGGATAGTTCTCAAAGACTTTTTTCTCTTCGAACCTCTATTTTATGATAATAGTTCTTTAAACATCTATTATAGGCATCAGTACATTGCCTTGAGACGGGTGAATATACTCACATCAGGAATATATTGATTGTGCTAACAAAAATACTTCCTTGGTACCCAAAAGTTTTGAATCTGGGACAGGCTTTGGAAAGAAGAGTGAATAAAATATACCAAGAAGAAAAAGAGAAGAGGCCAGATCTTTATGCATTGGCTATTGGGTAACACAATTATATTTTAATGTGATTTATGAGATTAGATTACAGAAGGATTCTGAAGATGTGAAAATGTCTTATAATGTTGAAGTCTTATCTTCTGCTTTACTTCAGGAGATTATGGGAGATTATGCGATCATGTTCCCACAGGCTGGTGAGAGTTGTCACTTCTGATTATCAACTTCCGGTCTATACTGGATGATAGTTTCAAAGAAATATATTTTTTGAATGGGGGAGATACAATTTTTAATAGTTCTCACATCTTGAATAGCAAAAAGAAAAAGGCTCTCTAGTTAAAGAATTAGTTTAATTTAAAAAAATGACTAAGTTTTTAGAACCCTCTGAAGACCTGGAAGAATATACGGAAAAGTAGTACTTTATTTTCTAGAACCAAGTGACAGAGTGCACAATTTGCTAATTTTATTTGACTAAATCCCATATTTATGTTTTTTTCTTTGATTTGTGTATGTGTATTTAAACACTTTGTGCGGCTTTCAGCTACTCGGGGCAATTGAAAACTAGAAAGTCACACATGATACCTGAAAATGAATTTCATCACAAGGATCCTCCTCCAAGGAATGCTGTTGCCAGTGTACAAAATGGGCCTGGTGGTGGGACTTCATCATCATCTATAGGAAGTGCATCTAAATCAGATGAAAGCGGTGCAGAGGAGACTGGTACGCTTGTTTGTAGACACTTCTAAATAATGTATTGAAATATTTTATCACATGATAATTACAATGCTAGCCTCATACTGCATTTTATTCCCTAGTTATGAGTATGTAACTATTAAGAATTAATCAGCCTCCTGGGCCTTCCTAATTATCCACTAATCATTTTGTTGTGAAGTCAGAGTTTGCGTTTAGAGTTTGCTAACAAAACCTTGTTTTTATTTCAGATAAATCAAGGGAGAGATCTCAGTGTGGTACAAAAGCTGTTAATAAGGCTTCTAGTACCACACCAAAAGGGAATTCAAGCAATGGAAATAGTGGCTCTAACAGGTAGGAACTCTGCGTCGTTTGTTACAATTCTGAACCCTTGTGTGTGTGTGTGTGTGTGTGCGCGCGCGCCGCGCGCGTGCATATACACATTCATGTGTATATAAGTGGTCATGCATGCTTACCACAATGTGTGTGGAGATCTAACCTTGCACGTTATTTGAAATTGAATCTTCTTTGCTGCATATTCTAGGCCAGCTAGCCTGTAGGTTTTCAAAGGTTCTCTTTTCTCTGCCTTCCATTCTGCCATAGGAGCACTGAGATTACAGATGTGGTTTATTGTGCTTGTCTTATGCGGATTCAGAGAAGTTGAGCTTGCTTTCTTACACTTACATGGCAAACACTTTACAAACATAGCCATCTTCCTAACTCCAGAGTTCTCTCTTTTAAAAAATTACCTTTTAAGTTATCATACAGAGTAATTGTGGCATTTCTATGTGTATGTCTTATTATACTTCATTCTGATTTGCCCTTACCCCCCCCCCCCCCCGTGACCTCCCCTCTCTCTCTCTTTTTTTTTTTTTTTTTTTTTGGTTTTTCGAGACAGGGTTTCTCTGTGTAGCCCTGGCTGTCCTGGAACTCACTCTGTAGACCAGGCTGGCCTCGAACTCAGAAATCCGCCTGTCTCTGCCTCTGCCTCTGCCTCCCAAGTGCTGGGATTAAAGGTGTGCGCCACCACTGCTAGTCTCTTTCTTCTTTCCAAATAATCTCCCTTCTGTTCTTATGACACGTGTATTCTATTATCTTCCTTTCTGCCTTTTGTTCCTCTCTTATGAGAACTGTTGTTCTCTTGGTCCTTTTTTACTTTCATAATGTATAAGGTATTTACATACTTACATATAGGTTCTGCATATGAAAGAAGACATGGTATTTATCTTTTTGAGGCTTTCTAATTTCAAGTACTGGAAAGATTTTTCCGGGTGAATCCATTTCCAGAAAATGCTATCATTTCAGTTTTCAGTTTGGTTGAATTTCATTTTGTACATATCTCACACTTTCTTTATCCATTAATCTGTTAATAGACACGTAGGCTGGTCCCATTTATTGTGAATAGTGCAGCAATAAACAAAAATGCGAGTATCTCCATGTTATGTTGAATTAGAGAACTTTAGGTGTACACCCAGGAGTAGAACTGCTGAGATATTCTATTCTTAGTTTTTAAGAAACCTGTATGTACACCGACTTCTATAGTGACTGCATGAGTTAACATTTCCACTAGCAAGTTATAAGTGTAATGTTTTACCCACATTCTCACCAACTTTTGTCTTGTTTATTCTCTTGATGAGAGCCATTCTGACTGGTTCAAAGTAGTCTTTTTTTTTTTTTTTTTTTTTTTATTTCTCGGATGGCTAAGATGTTGAACACTTTAAAAAGTATCGGCCATTTATATTCATTTTATGAGCTATTTATGAGTTCATTACTAGCCTGTTTATTTATTAGGTGAATTTTGGAGAATTATTTGCCATTCTTATTTCTAAATATTCTCCTGTCTGAGACATAATTTGCCAAGCTTTCTCTCGGTTTGCATGCTGTCTATTCACTCTGATGACTGTTTCATTAGCTGTGCAGAAGTTTAATTTCATCTCTAACATCAAGGTGTTTGATCTTTGAATTGATTTTGAGCAGAATGAGTACTAGAGATCTAGTTTCATTCTTTTACATAGCAATATTCAGTTTCCCCAATACTAGCTGTTGTAGATGCTGCCCTTTTTCCAATCTGTGTTTTGATACTTCCTTTGAAAATTGGGTGAAGCCGGGCGGTGGTGGCACACGCCTTTAATCCCAGCACTTGGGAGGCAGAGGCAGGCGGATCTCTGAGTTCGAGGCCAGCCTGGTCTACAGAGTGAGTTCCAGGACAGCCAAGGCTACACAGAGAAACCCTGTCTCAAAAAAAAAAAAAAAACAAAAAAAAAACAAAAAAAAAAAAAGAAAATTGGGTGAGTGTAGTTGTGCACATTTATTTCTTGATTCTATATTCTGTTCCAATGATCTCCACTTATCTCTATGTTTGATATCCATGTTTGTTCTGTCCCTATGGATCGCTAGTATAATTTAGGATCAGGTATTGTGTACCTCCAGCATTACCTTTTCTGCCGAGTATTGCTTTGGCCATTCTAGGCCTTTTGTATTTCTTTTTCTGTTTTAGGTGTGTGTGTGTGTGTGTGTGTGTGTGTGTGTGTGTGTGTGTGTGTGTAATTCTGTAATGAAGAATTTCATTTGAATATTATAGGGATTATGTTGAACATACAGATCACATTTTAGAGCTATTTTCACAATATTGATTCCTAATCCATAAGCATGGGATTTCATTTTCTTTCTTTCTTTTTTTCTTTTTGGTTCAGTCAGTTTTGGTGTTTAAAACTTAATATATTTTTTCCATATAATATATTCTGATTATGATTTCCCTTACCCTAACTCCTCCTAGTTCCTCTTCACCTCCCTACTCACCCAAATCTACGTCCTTTCTTACTCATTCGAAAACAAATCAGCATCTAAAAAATTAATAATGCTAAAATAAGATAAAATTAAAGCAATGTAAGCTGAATAGGACAGTATCTTCTTCAGTTTGTCTCTTTTTATTTCTCAGTTTATTAGTCTTTTATTTTCTCAGGATAATTCCTAAGTATTTTGTTTTCTGTAAAGTTTTGTGGATGATTTCTTCAACAATTCTTAGTAAATAGAGCATTTAATTTGTATGTTGCTTTGTAGCCTGTTAATTTGTTTAATGTGTTTATTAGATATAAGGACTTTCTGGTGTAGCCTTCTGGGTGTTTTAAGGATAGAATCACGTCACATTTTTAAATAGAGATGGTTTGAAGTTTTTCTTTCCTATTATCTCTTTCACTTCATTTTCTTGTTTACTGCTCTAAGATTTTGAGCACTATATTAAATGAGTTGAGTCTGATTTTGCCTAAAGTGCTTTTGAAAGTTTATTATATGGTCTCTGTATTTCTAGTTCCCTTAGGGCTTTATTTTTCATGGAGGGATGTTTTTATCAAAGTGTTTTTCTGCAGTTATTGGTATAATCTTGTGATTTCTAATTCTGAGTCTATCTACTGTATTATATTTCTTGAATCATTCTTAAATCCCTGGAATGAATTCTTGGTCATGGTGCATGATTTTAATGTGTTTTTGAATTCTGTTTACAAGATTTTAAGAATTTTTGCATCTTGAGCTAGAGAGATGGTTCAGCAAGGTTAAGAACACAGGCTGCTCTTCACAGGATGTAGGTAGGTTCAATCCCAGAACCCACATGGCAGCTAACAATCATTTGTAACTCTAGTTCTAGGGGATCTGATACCTTCTTCTGGCCTCTGTGGGCACCAGGCAATTATGTCATACACAAACATATATACCTGCAAGGAAAACATACATTTACATAAAATAAATGAAACATGAAAGTTTATTTTTTAATTTATTAGGTGAATTGTCATAGTTTTGTTCTTTTATTGTATATTTATTCAATTTGGATGTAAGGGTAGTATTGACTTTGTAGGATGAGTTTGGTAGCTGTCTTAGTTGAGGTTTTACTCCTGTGAACAGACACCACGACCAAGGCAACTCTTATAATGGCAACATTTAATTGGGGTAGCTTAGAGGTTCAGAGATTCAGTCCATTATCATCAAGGGGGGAGCAGGGCAGCATCCAGGCAGGCATGGTACAGGCAGAGCTGAGAGTTCTACATATTCATCTAAGGGCTGCTAACAGAATACTTGCTTCCAGGAAGCTAGGATAAGGGTCTTAAAGCCCATGCCCACAGTGACATACCTACTCCAACAAGGCCACACCTTCAAATAGTGCCACTCTCTGGGCCAAGCGTATTCAAACCACCATAGTAGTGTTCCTTTACTTTCTATTTTATGGAACACTTAGAGGATCTTTGGCATTGGCACTTTTATAAAGATTTGGTAGGATTTATTAGTCAATCTAAAAGGTTCTTGCCTTCTCTTCTGTCTTGTTGCTTGTTATGAATCTATTTAAGTTGCTTGTATTCCCTTGATTTAATTTGGATTGATCATATGTGTGTGTTTATATATATGTGTGTATGGAAAAATTTTACTCTTTTTTTTTTTTTTTTTTTTTTTTTTGATTTTTGAGTTTTCTTCCTTGATGATACTGGATTAATGGCAAACTTACCCTTTTCATCTCTAATGTTTTTTAACTTGAATCTTCTGTTTTGACTAGTTTGGCTAGACCTTTACTAATTTTTTTTAATTTTTCAAAGAACTAAGTCTGATTGGTTGATTCTCTATATTGTTCTTTTAGTCTATATTTCAGTAATTTCTTCCCTCACCTCAATTATTTCTTGTTATTGCCTGCTTTGTGATTTGCTTTGTTCTTTTTTTTAAGACACCATTAGACTATATCAGATTTCTCATTTTTTATGAAAGCTTTTATAGCTAGAATTACCTTAGTTGTATTTGAAGTAGTCTCATTTAATTTTCATTTGATTCTTAGAATTTTAAAAATTTCTCCTTGATTTCAACCACCCACTAGTCAGACATGAGTGTATTTTTCAGTCTCCAAGTTCTTGTGTCGTTTCTCTTGCTATTGATTTCTATTATAGTCCACTATGATTTAATGAGATAGAAAAAATCATTTCAATCCTGCATTTCTTAAGACATACTTGTGGTCTTTTAGAGAGCATCCTATGGGCTGCTGGGAAGGATATGCATTCAGTTTCTGATGGGTAAAACATTCTCCAGATTATCTGTAAAGTCCATTTGCTCTTTGGTGTAGTTTAGCTGTTGTTTTTTAGTCTTTGTTGATTTTTAGTGTGAATGGCTATCTAAAGTTGACTATTGGAATGTCAAAATGATCCACTGTTACTGTATCAAGACCTATGTGACTGTTTATGAACATGTTTGTTTCATGAAATACATAGGTCTAACATTCAGTACGTATGGTTTTTTGATTGTTACATATTCTTGGAGTATTCATATATAGCTACATTATTTAACTGTTAACAGAAAGTTGAATTCTACTTTGTTAACTACCAGAAGAGCTATGCCAGCTTGATTTTGGCTTATACTCACTTGGTAGATTGACCTCTATCTTTTGAGGCTCACTCTGTAGGCATTTCTAGCAATGATACATGTTTCTTGGAAACAACAAAATAATTGTATCTGGATTTTAATCCAGTCAGCCACACTGCCTTTCTTTATTGGTAAGTTGAGGTCCATACTTTTAAGGCTACTTCTCTTTCATTTAGTCATATAGAGTGACAGAATTCAATTCTTGTCTATTGTTCACCCACCTGCTATTGGTGTCATTTTTTCACTGAAATCTGTAAGTAGATTTGAGGGTAGTGAGTGCTGTCACCAGAGTAAGACTCCCTGTGCCCCTCTCTTTCTATCTCCCTCTCCCAGTCCCTTGTGTGTGCATGCGTGTGTGCATGCACACGCACGCAGACACATGTATTAAACTGTGAATGGAGTTTACTTTTTATTTGGGCTCATCACCTACCATTTTACCTGCAAGTCCCCTGGATTCCTCTTCGTAGACCTCAATATCCATGAGTGCAATGGTAGACGATAGTAATTCAGCAGTACAAAAGTCATGTATACTAGACTTTGAAGTTTTGTTTACTCCTATTTTGATTTATTTATTACTAATTATAGTTTACATAGTTATGTTTTGTTTAACAGCCTTATTTCTCCTGCAGAGATATTGGATATTCAGGGAAATACAGATGGTGAAGTTTTGGAAGTTTTAGGATACAGTTCTTGTTGTAGACAGTTTGAGTAAGGCTTATTAATATAAGAAAAGCTTATAGTAATTTGGAAAATAGTCAATATAGCTGAGCAGTCTGTTTACTGATCGTGCCTTTAATTAGTTTGCTGGATATGGTTTTGGTCATTATTTTGTTATCCTCAAAGTTTATATACAAAATAATCTAACATTACTTATCATTCTTGATCATTCTTTTAATTACATATTCATGAATTTGTGTTGTTTGTTTCACATGAAGAATTACTGACTTATTCTAAAGCCCTTATCTTTCTGAGGTTTCTCTTAGTTTCATGGCATTTTTTAAGTCAATGGAAGCCCTTTCTGATTTTTATTTGCTATTTGTTTATCTGTTTGTTTGCTTACTTGCATGTCAACACAGGATTTCCGTGTGTATATAGGCCCAGCTGTCCTGGAGCTCACTCTTTAGACCAGGCTGTCCTTAAACTCACAGAGGTCCACCTGCCTCTACCTCTCAAGTGCTGGGATTAAAGATGTGCACCAGTACTCCTGGCTCACTTATAATTTTAAATATGGGTATATTTGATGATTATTTTTCTTAAAAAATTGTTTTTTTTTTTTATTCTTAAGCAATAAAGCTGTTAAGGAAAATGACAAAGAAAAAGTAAAGAGAAAGAAAAAGAGAAAAAAGAGAAGACTCCAGCTACAACTCCAGAGGCCAGGGTACTTGGTAAAGATAGTAAAGAAAAACCAAAGGAAGAACGGCCAAATAAAGATGACAAAGCAAGAGAGACAAAGGAAAGAACACCTAAATCTGACAAAGAGAAAGAGAAGTTCAAGAAGGAAGAAAAAGCTAAAGATGAGAAATTCAAGACCACCGTCCCCAGCATAGAATCAAAATCGACTCAAGAAAGGGAAAGAGAAAAGGAGCCGTCCAGAGAAAGAGATGTAGCAAAGGAAATGAAGTCAAAGGAAAATGTTAAAGGAGGAGACAAAACACCAGTTTCAGGGTCCTTGAAGTCACCTGTTCCCCGATCAGATATCTCGGAGCCTGACAGGGGCAAGTGTACCATTTTATATTTGTTTACTTTTTGGACCTAATTATGCTTGTTGGTTATCTCTTTGTCTCATTATGGTAGTGATTTTGTTAATGCAACAAATACTTGGTCCTAAAAGTTGTTCATTTTTTGAAGTATTTGGAATGACTGGACATATACCTTATTCTGACTATTTCTTTTTGTCCAAACAGAACAAAAACGTCGCAAAATTGATACTCATCCTTCTCCATCACATTCCTCCACAGTAAAGGTTAGTATAGCCTGAGGAAGGCAGCATCCGTATTAGGCTCACCTGTTTGGAATACCAATGTCCTGACTTCCTTCAAGTCTTGTGCCAAGTATTCACTGGAGCCACTGGAGGTTTTATATTGCATTAAAAAAAATGAAATTTTTCTGTATTGGTGGACTGATTTTTCCTATTGAGTATTTTTCTTATAAAAAAAAAATGTTAGAACTTCAAGGACCTAGCACTAATTTTATTGTGTTTCAAAGTGCAAGAGAAATTTTACCCAGAAGTGCCTCACTGCTTTAAGCAGTCCTTTTTGGAGTGCAATGGTAGCTACAAGCAAACGAATCTTTTCAGCAGAATGAAGCTATTTTTCGGCATAAATGTTGAAGATTATATAGCACTGAAGACTTCCTGAATGATACAGGATAAACAAGATACCTCTGAATTTATCAAGCTTCTTGATGAGCATCATACCGATGTGCCTTCTAAGAAGGAGTCTTGAAAGGAGTTCCATTTTAAAGTCTCCTTGGTGATCAGTTCTCCTGTAGTTGTGTTTATTCAGTGAGCATGCAGCTTCTGTTGTATCTTCCCTTGGAGGTTTGTTTATACCCATTGGGTTCCCAACAAGTTGAACCTTGCATTCCGATAAGAGCAGATGTGGCATCCAGTCCTACCACCCAGCAAAGAGAAACCCCAGGCATTCAACTGCAGCACAAAATCGTGGGTGTAGCCTTCTTGAAGACTCAGGGTAGCCATTCCTTGCTCCATATTTAATTTTAATTCTAAAGTCATCTAATTTCATGGAATCTTTGAATTTGCAGTACGTTGAACTTTTAAAACTGTAAGTTAATTAATTCTTCATCCAGAGCACTGTGGTGGAATACTGTAATTGGTTTCTTTTTCTTTTTAATTTTTTTTCCTTGTGAGAGGCATGAGATTGAATAATCAATCATAGTACTTTGCAACAAAATATTGATTATTGTTTTATAGAATATTTTTTGTTCTAATGCCACTGAATTTTCTAGCCAGAATAAAATATTTATACTTATTGGAGTTGTAAATAGATAAAAATTTGAACTCTTTTATAAAAATATTAGTTAATTTTTCTGGTGGTGACCTCTACTGTTTTCAGTTCTTGGTAGAGAAAAATGTTTTGCCTTTTTATAGCCTCTTAATTACTTAAAGCTTAATATGAAATATGTGGCATCTACATTTATTTTTAATTTTCAATCAACAAAATTTTTAATTTTTTATATTTAATATTTATAATTTTTAACATTACAATTCCATTATATGGTTTTGATTTTTGTTTTGATTGCTGATATTCATATTGATAATGATTTCCTGGAATTTATCCTCACAAGAAATAGCTGGTTTTATTTCCAGGTTACAGACATACTTCCCAAAGTTCCTCTGGGTTCTGAGAACTATGCCAGCTCACCTGTCATCTCCATTCATTTTCTACAGGACAGTCTCATCGATCTCAAGGACTCTTCAGCAAAGGTTTGAGTCTTTTCAAATCATGCCTAAGTAAACCAGAAATTGCTAAGTTCCCTTATTTAGTAGGGGCCACTGCCCTAGTAAACTTTGTATGCTAGGATTGGTGAGAGAAAGCGCTCAGTTTATATAGAATCACTTTTAAAGATTCTGATCACAAACAAAACAAAACAGATGACAATGAGCCATAGAGACACGTCATTATATGTGTGATGTGGCAGTATTTTTATATATTCTTTCTTGCTGTACTATGCATTTTTCTTTTTTATGATTTAGATTTGGAAAAAGGAGAGTTGCTGGTTTATTTGGGATGGGTGGTAGGTAGACTTTCATAGTTTTGGAGAGCAAACTTGCCAGTTTTTATTGCTTTGTTTATAGATAACTCAGAAGAACAAAAAATAATTTGTTGCATTCATAGAACTTTAAAAACTGAATCCATCTCAATCCATAAATTTCTTTATATCTCCCTCTGCTGAAGTATCCTCTTAGTAGCTGTGGCATAATACCAAGAGATAGAGTAAATATAAAATAATCATTCTCCTGGAAGGAAGTACTCAACTTGTTGGCTATGCTTATTTGTCAGTATTAATTCTTTCCTTTTACACTACTCTCTTGGGTATTCTGATTCTTAAAAAGAGTGTGCAGTTTGTGTATTTTATTATGGAGTTTATTTCCGTATTATACTTAAATTGACTATTGATCATGTCATTTTGTCTTATGAAATCTGTACCCTCTTTACTTTGGTTTTTCTACTTTATGTTTTCTACTTATATGCTTTATGTTTTTTACTTATAGATTAAATTTTGAAGTGTCTGTGGATTCTGGGCAAACATTTACTAATTATTAGTGGTTAAGATAACCAAAGTGCCTGTGTCTTAAAAATATGGCATTGTTTTTAAGATAAACTATTATCTGAAAGTTTACATACTTAAAAAAATTGTACTTTGTTTTTTACTATTTAAACTAGAGCAGTTTATTTTAAAATAAAGACTTTTTATTGGCTATCATAAAAATGTACTGTAGTATAGTAGGTCTTTGCAGCCAGTTTGGGATTGCATTTGAGAGTCTTAAGTAGTAGCTTGTGTGGTTGTTTTATATCGATGGGCTTGTTATAGTTTTAATTTGTTAGTATTTATTTATTAAGGCATATGTTGAAGTGGTTTGAAACCTCATGTTAACTAGATTTCTTGTTAGTGATGAAGATTACGATTTCTTGCATTTGTTGTGAAGATTGTTTTGTCAGTTTTTCATGTCTAGATTATATATATATTTGTCTCACCTCATTCTTATAAGAGTCTATGAGTTAAATAAGGCAGATGGTAGTGTCTTTTGACAAATGAGAGACTGAGCTATTCCCAGTGGTATACAATTTGTCATTACTGAAAATGTGAGCTAAAAATTAAGGTTTCTTGGTTCTTAACATCCATTTTAATAATAGCTGCAGAAGTTTTCTTAGCTCCTTTAGTGTGCTTATACTACTTTTTAAACCAATGGTGAGTCAAGTCTATTTTCCAACAAGAAAATTTTTTGAGGGCACTTGAAATTCAATAGATTATTCCACTTGGAACTAAAAAGTTTGAAATTGACACACACTCACACACACACACAGAGTTAAAAAATTATGACATTCATTTAATTTTTCAGATCCTTAGCTTAGCATGAGATCTTAGAATAAGGTTTAGCCACTCAAGAAATACTTTTAATGAAGTCATCAGCCTTTCATAAGTGATCCAAGTAGTATTTTTGTATAGTAGCTGATTTTATAATTTTAAGTATATAGAAAATCTATTAACATTTGAATGACTTGGGATAAAGTTTTCCTGGACTTTGAGCAAGTTATATAGCCTCACTGTTTCTGGGCAGCTTTTATCTCTTAGAGGTTTTACTGTAAGATACATGTCTGTCTTTCATGTTACCTTGTTACTTGTACATATGAAATTGTTTCCTTAATTTTTAAAGTTATGCTTTGCTCCCCAAATTTTCTTTCTTAAAACTTCTTTGGTATATTTTACTTTCCAATTCATAGTAAAGTAATGCATAGATTTAATTTTTAATGAGATTAAAAGATGACTAACCTAACACAAGATCCATATATTTTGTCGGTTTCCTTTCCACTCCCATTTCCACCTCACATAGTTCTACTTCTAATCAGTTGTGTTTTGGTATAGCAGTACAAGCAGCTATATATGATGAAGAGAGTGCTAAAAACATGCTTCTATGACAACCAAGGCTTGATTTGGAGAGTTGGCTAAATTCCCTTATTAGAATTTAATGGTCTCAGTCTAAAGAAATAAAATCAAACCAGTAACAAAATCCTACAGTGTTACATATAGATTGTCCTGTCATATCATTAACTTTATTTGGCAAATAACATGTTAAACATTCATTGTAGATGTATATAAAAATGGAAAAGGCATCTAGTTGGAGATGTATTAGAAATGATTATGGACAGAAATAAATAGCTTGAGATTAGTAAGCAAACCCCATTACTGAAGTGGCATATAAATAACAATAATGGAATAGGAGTCTACTGGAAAGTGCATCACAGAGCTGAGAGATAGTTTAGGTGCTGATGGCTCTCAAAACCTGAGAATTTTAAGATAAAAGTAATGAATTGTTCTAGTAAGGTAAAAGGGATGAAAATTAGGGACTACTGGTGTCCACAGAACCTTCGGCTGCTGTATGATAGGATATAATTGTGACGATTATGCAGCATGCTTAGAATGCCTAAACAAAGAAGTATGAATTCTACTCAGTAGGTGATGTAGTAAAAGGTGCTGTCACAATTATTAGAAAGACAGGGAGGAGAAAATTAGTTGCTTTATTTCTAAACCTAGAATTGGATTGTGTATCAGTTAACTATTTGACATTGAATGTCAATAGTGAAATATTTCAGTATTAATGTTAGAAGTTCTAGAGAAGTTTCTTAATTCCTTACAGTACAGAATTCAAGTAGGCATGGAAAAATGTCTTTTTGGGGGGTTTTGGGGGTATTCTAGTAGTAGGAGAAATAAAGCAGTACTTTAATGAAATTGTTGAGTATTATTTATATTATTGAATTTATCTTATCTAGTCCATAAATAATATTTAAAATATGGGAAAAATGTACTAAATTTCACAATTAGAAAAAATATTTTAAGTGTCATTTAAGGCATACCCAATAAAAGTATCTTTAGATAGTACTTTAAGACTATAGATTATTCTCTTAATCTTTGTTTTTCGATAAACGCTTTGACGGTTTCAGTCATTCTTCAGCTTTTAAACATAAATTTTTTGTTTAAAGAATTCACTCTGTTGCTTTGATAACATTTCTTAGGCAGCTGAATTGAAAATGTTTGGTGGTGTTTAAAAATAAGTTTTAAACTTCAAATTGATGGTTCTTTTTCTTGCATTTCTTAGATTATAGTAGGATTCCTTACTGTAAAACTATTTTACCTTGCATTCACTCTTCTGTTTCTTCCTAGGATATATCTAGAATTAGGTAGCCACATAATGAATTCTATTCATTATTCTTTGAATGTATCAAATGAAACATAGACTTGTACCACAGTTCTAAATGCCATAAAGTTAGGCATCTGATTTTTTTCTGACTACTTCCTAAACATTTTCTTTTATAGTGGATTTCAATTTTTCCAACATTCAGAAGTAGGATTTTTCTCTCATTTGGAATTAGAATAACCTTAATGTTTGGCTGTTTTATCACTAATAGACCTTCTTACAGAGAGTATTTGTTCTGTCAGTTTTCAGTCTTCCAAGTCTAGTCACCATCAGCTGACCTGACTGACCTGGGCTGTTTTAGAACCAGTGAGATAGAATTCACAATTGTGATTATTTGATAGAACTATGGTACTTTTGCAAGTAGAGAATATGCATCAGTCTTTATATTTCAAAAGTATTTGAGATAAACGCTGTCTGGTTTATATCTGTGCAAAATGGCTAGATTTTATTTATTTATACCTTTTTTGCCCATTGTCATTGACTGCTTAGTAGTAGATGGTAAGATTTTTAAATATCCTGACTGCATAGGGATTTGTTCTTTTCTTTTTCAGCAGAGAAAGTCTTGTCACTGTTTTTTACATATGAACTCCTATATACTGGAGTGACAAGGAGAATGCTAGTTTGTGAATTTACTGGAAATGTTACTTGAGGCAATAATGAACTGAGTTAAAATGGGATTCCTTATAAGGCCTAGGATTAAAGCCTTTGTAAATGTGTTACATTCTTTTATTTTAGCTCTCATCAAACAAGTAGATAACTAGTTTTGACTTTATATATATATATATATATAATATATATATATTATATATAATATATATATATATTATATATATAAATATAAATAAAATTACCTGTTATCTTTCGCTTAGTAAACAAAAATACCAATGGCTGCCAATACTGGAAAACTAATAATCTTTAGTAATATTGCCTTAATTTTAACAGCTCTACATTAACCATAATCCTCCACCACTGTCCAAGAGTAAGGAGAGAGAAATGGACAAGAAAGATTTGGACAAGTCAAGGGAAAGATCCAGAGAAAGAGAGAAAAAAGATGAAAAGGACAGGAAAGAGCGGAAAAGGGTTTGTAATTTTTAAAATTAGCTTGAGAAGCTTTATTTTGTGTATAATAATGTGTTTTTTTTGCTTTTAGAAAATACTGCTTTATTCCACAGCAGTCTGTTTCAAGTTTTAGCTGGTATTTTCATCTTAAAGTGTGTTTGTATCTTCTACAGTAAATAAAGAACTTCAGCTTAGTAATCATGCCATTTTACCAAATATGTGGTATTGCAAATATCCTCCAGTGCTAGTTAGTGATCTCTGTCTTGTATAAAAGTAATACTTCAAAACAAAATAAAAACCACAACCCTTGATCAATGTAGTTCACAATTCTTGATTTTAGGATCATTCAAACAATGACCGTGAAGTGCCACCGGACGTAACAAAGAGGCGGAAAGGGGAGAATGGAACAAGTAGGTAGACTTACGAATACCTTGGAAGCAGTCATCAGAGTGAACTGGAAAAGCCTTTCATTATTCTCTTTTGTAATTTTAGTGGGGGTTTCAAAACACAAAAGTGAGAGTCCATGTGAGTCTCAATATCCAAATGAGAAAGACAAAGAGAAAAATAAGTCAAAATCTTCAGGCAAAGAAAAAAGCAGTAGTGATTCGTTTAAATCTGAGAAGATGGATAAAATCTCCTCTGGTGGCAAAAAGGTAAATTAGGAATGCAAAGGAACTGTATACTTTTCAGAAAACGTGTATTTTATTATTCTTTGAGTCTGTCAATATGAGCACTGTATTAACATCATTTCCACCCCTAAACTCTTGATTCTGTTTTCCTGCGTCTTTCCCCAACTTCCTCTAAACTTCATGACCTCTTTATGATTAGTACTGTTATACTTATCTGTGTCTGGAGTATCACCTGCTGAGTCCATTTAATGCAGCTCATGTGTATATGTGTTAGGACTGACAATTTGGGATTGGAGAACCGTTCAGAGGGCTTGTCCTTAGATAAGGCTGGTCTCTGCCTTTCAAAGCAGCCATTAATTGCATGTGGCTCCTCATCTAGAGGTAGGACCTTGTGAAGAAAATACTTACTCTATAAATTAAGTGCTTCTGTGTGTATGTATATATATTCTTGCCAGATAATCATTTGTTAATTTTGGAATGGGAACAGGAGGATTGAGAGGGAGCAGCTTCTCTGGTTAGAAAATTTGAGCTAGATGTACCCTAAATTACTGTGAATTTAGGATTAGTACACTTCTGAAGTTTTTTTTTTTTTCTCTCCTTTGCACTCTTAGCACTTCAGTTCCTTGGGGGACTTGTTTCTCAGTGTAGCCTTAGCTGTCCTGGAACTTGCTGTATAGACCAGGCTGGCCTTGAATTCAGAGATCCTCTTAGCTCTGCCTCCTAAGTACGGGGATTAGAGTCGTGCACCCCCACCACCCTGCTCACCACTTCAGTTCTTTATGTTTACTTTTTCCTCTATCCACAGTTCTTTGTTTTTAGTTTCTCTTATTCTTGAAGCATATTTATCTGTATAAATACATATAAATGTATAAAGTACATTCTGTTATATACTTATGATTGATACTCAAATCTAAGCCACTACTAAGTTGTAAACTGTTTACAAAACATTATTATAAATGTTAAAAAGATGTGTAGTGTATTATGAGTTTTAAAAAGCAGTTTTTAAAAAGTAAATGGTGGATAATTCTATATGCTTCCAAAATAGTCTGTTCCTTTTAATATTTTTCAGTTGAGATGAAGTTCACATAGGATAACAGAATAAAGCAATTAAATCCATAGTGTTTAACCTGTGGGTTGCAGAGGCCCTTTTACAAACCCTTATCTCCAAAAATATTTATATTACTATTCATAATAGTAGCAAAATGACAATTGTAAAATACAAAAATCATTTTATGGTTGTGATCACCACAACATGAAGAACTCTATTAAAGGGTCACAACATAAGGAAAGGTTGACGACCACTGAATTAAGTGGTATGTATATTTGCAATATTGACGTTTGGTGTTTGTCTGCTTCCAAAATATTTTAATTGTCCCAAAGGGGAAGCGTAGGCTCATGATACATTTACTTCTCACTTGGTCTTCCCTGTCATTGGCAACCACTAATAATCTTTCTGTTTCTGTAGATTTACCTGTTTTTTAATGTTTCATATAAGTAGAATTATAGTCTTTTGTGTCTGCTTTCTTAGAATGATTTTAAGATTATTCTTCCATATTGTAGTATCTACCATTACTTATCATCTTAAGACCAAGTAATACTCCATTGTGTGAAGAAGATATCACATTTATTTAATCATTTGTTGGTGGATTTTGTTATGTTTTGAGACAGGGCCTCCCTTAGTAGCCCAAGCTGGCTTAGAGCTTCCTTAGTACTTCAGCCTACCCTCAAACTTTCAGGCTGCCTTCCTGCCCCAGCTTCCCTAGTGCTGAGATTACAGGGGTAAGCCACCACAACCAGCCAATTGTTGGATTTTTAGATTGTTTCAGATTTTTGGCTATTATGAATAATGCTATGACCATTTGTGTACTGGTATGAAATAATTCATTTTACTACCTTCAATTTTCTTGGATATACCTAGGAATAGAATTTTTAGGTTATTAGATAATTTTGTTTAGCCTTTTTGAATTGCTGCCAGACTTTTCACAGTGGCTATATAGTTTGCATTTCCACTAGCAATACATCAGGGTGCAATTTCTCTACATCCTTGTCAACATTGGCTCCTTTTTATTTTAGTTTATTCATAGCCATCCTTGTGGATGTGTGTGGTACTCATCGTGATTTTGATTTGTATTTCCTCAGCGACTAATGGTACCAAATGTCTGTCTTTCCATGTCCTTGTATATCTTCTTTGGAGAAATCTCTTTATATCATTTTCAAAATGAGTCTCTTATGACATTCAATTTTAAGATTTCTTTAGATATTCTGGATATGTGACTGCTATACATTTTTTGCAAATACCATTTCCTGTTTTATAAGCTGTCACACTTCCCTGTGGTCTATGAATGTTTTTACTTTTGGAGGAGTTCAATATTCCTTTCTTTTTGTTACATATGGTTTTGAAGTCATATTAAGCAAGTTTTTGAAAAAAAATTATGGCTGGTGGATGATAAAAGGGAATTTCAAACTGTTTTTTAAAAAATGTATTTGATTTTTCCTTTCCCAACTAATTTCATCATTCCTCATAGGAATCCAGGCATGATAAAGAAAAGATAGAAAAGAAAGAAAAACGGGATAGTTCAGGAGGAAAGGAAGAGAAGAAACAATATCCTTTTTGTCTTTATATTTCACTCACTGTAGTAGAAGGATTTGGTACTATTCATGTGTAGAATGAAATTTTTCTTCTATGTGATCTAAATATGCAGAAGCTTATTACTTACTAGCTTTAAAGTGATATCTGTAGTTAACTCTCAGGGTATAATCTGAAAACAAGAGATTTGATCTTCAAGAGGTTTTAAAAAAAAATGATTCTGTAGTGACAGAGATATTTTATGACAAAAGTTATATAGGCTCCTTGTATTTTAGTAGTTGCTATCCCTTTGTATTGTTACCAAGACAAAAAAGAGAAACAGAATCCCTTGGTCCGGGGAGGATGGTGACGAGAAGTGCAGAATGATGGGACATGTAAGCAGAGCTCTCAGTACTTGAGCTTACTAGGCTGATCAGAGCCAATTAGGCTTAGAAACCTAAGGGGTCATACCAAAAGATAGGACACTATTCTTCCTGCCCCAAAGTTGTTTACCCTTAATTTGTCATTTACTCATAAGTCCTCTGACAAGCACAGATAATGAACAATTTCAACCAAGGTGAGTATTTTCTCCCCTCCTTTTTATTTAGAGATAGACCTAAAGGAGGTTCTTCAAATGGTAAAGGAACTAGATCCATTTTGCAGGATACAGCTACTCGAATTTTTACCTGATTATAACAACAGAGACTTTTTGTGTATAGATACAAAATTTCCAGCTCTTTTCACTTTAAGCTTGCTAACTTGCTGATTAGTTACACTTTAGAAACCATCAAGATGTATTTAAGAACACCTGGCTTTCTCTTTGCCACCTAGTCCCATCGTTTCTGGAAAATTAATTATGTTTTTAAAGCACCTGTAGCCCAACAAGTGGTGGTATTTATACTTTACAGGTGAAGAAATTAAAACCGAAAAGTTGAAGCAGGTCACAGAGGCATTAGAAAACAGAGTTGACACTAAGGGCAGAACTTGAGTGTTTTCTGTTCTTTTGTGCCTTTAAGTTTTCGTGCCTTTCTGCCATTGCTCATGTTTTATAAAGTCAGACATTATGTTCTGTACTTTTAGCTAGATATTAAATAGGCAAACTTATTTTCAAAGTAATGTATTTGTTTTCTATGGTTCATAAAATGTTTTAAATATATTACATAAATTATATGACCACCATAGTGGACAGACTGTGCATATTCTAATATAGCCTTTTCTTTTTGAGGACTTAAAGTCAGCATCTGAATAGTTAATTTTGGATGGTTTAGAATTATTGAAATATATAGGATGATTTTTTTTCCCTCCATTAATGGTTCCAGGTAGACATATTTGAAGTTGACTTTGCTTTAGTGCTCTTTTTTTTTTTTTTTTTTTTTTTACTTCTAATAATTTATGGAACCTGATACAAAGCAAACTCTACTTAATGCTATTTAAGAGTAAACAATGTCTGGAAGCTATTTCAGTATATGGTTTAGGATGTTGGTTTTGTCATATTTATTTTGGTTGCAATGCAGGAGGAATTTGAGGTTGGCAGATAAGTGACCTAATCAAGGTGTGCTCGGTTCACTCTGTTTCTCCCTGCGTATTTTGAAATAGTGGAGTGAGATGAGCAAGAATATGAAAGAACATTTAACATTTAATATGTTTTCTTCTTATTTTGAGACAGTCTCACTATATAGCCCTGGCTGATCTTGAACTTGCTATGTAGATCAGGCTAGCCTTGAACTCACAGAAATTTCACTGCCTCTGACCTCTTGAGTGATAGGATGAAGGTATGGACCACTTCGCCTGGCTAATAGTCTTTTTTTAATTTCTTAATTAAGAAAATTGTAAAAGAAATAGTATTATTCAGTCTTCTAGGCATCCGTCTGACTCCCCTGGGGAACCATAATATATATTTATATATCATATATTTTTTTATATAATATATTGAATACCATGCATACTATATAGTTTTTTATTCTAATCTTAGCCTTTTAATTTGTTTTTATTTAACATGCTGTTAAAGAAACAAAAACCTTCCTATCAAATTTTCATTTGGAACAGATCAACCATGGTCATGGACAACTTTCACTGTGATCTACTCATCTGTTTTCTCTCAGAACCCAAGTGTGCTTTTTTACACATGAAGGGTTTGATATAGATTTCTATGTGTTATACTTACATTGGCCATGGAGTATCCCTTGGGAACAAAAGGTTAGGGGCAATAGGATTGGAAAGGACTGCCTGTTTGGCTGCTGGTCTTGTAGTAAATCTAGAAGCAGATAGATTTTACAGGTATATTTAGCTTGCTGACAGTTGTGTGTGTCCACATATTCCTTCTGGACAGACTCTTATTCTTGGGAGGCTATGATTGATTTTCTTCTGGTTATTTTCTGGTTGCCTCTGTATTTGGGCTCATTCTGTGGTTGGAGAAGCTTTTCCATTTTTCTTTCTTTTCATCAAAAACCTTATCATTTCCTATGGTACCATTGTCTCTCTCCAGGGTATATCAAAATCTGCCTCTCTTGTTCCCCTGTTAACTTGTTTCCTAATCTGCAGAAAGAAAGAAGAGCTGCTAACACATGATTTAATTAGCAGTCATGCTACATAGCAAGCAAAAAAAAAAAGGTTTCCTTGTTATGTAAGGCCTTAGTTTTATCCAAGGTTTACATTTAGAAAGCATTTATTTATTATTTGTTGTTGGTTATTTTATCTGCTCACTAATTTTAAGTTAGTTTAGGGAGTCAGCCGAGAAGTTAAATTGATTTGTTGTACCTGTCACCTTGGGTACATTAGGATCAAGAGAATATCATGCATAAATGTGATTTAGATTACTTTCTTTTAGAATCTCTTGTCCTTTCTCCTATTTTTTAGTTTCCAAACTCTTGTGTTTTGTTTTTACCTGCAAAATCTTTGTTCAAATTCTACCTCTCCTTGAACATCACTAGCTGCTTTTGCCTTTAACATTTTTTTTTACTTTAATCTTTAAAAATCCTTGCCTGAAGCTCAGGATGTAGCTCAGTGGTAGATTGTCTGGTATGTACAAGGCCCTAAGTTCAACCCCCAACACCAAAGGGAGAAAACCAACCAAACAAAAAACTCTTGCTAATTAAATTGTTATCTAACAACCATTCTGTGACTTATTTCTTATTACCTGGTATATGTGACCAAAACTCATACCCTATTCTGTCCATACTCACTGTATTTCTAGCCTGCCATTCCCGCAAGCCCCAGTTTCTTTTTTACTACTAGTCTCATATATGTAACCTAATTCTTTTATCCTGTAAATCTGATACCAAAAGTATCTAGTCCCTGAAAAAAATTTTCCTTGTTATGTAAGGCCTTAGTTTTATCCAAGGTTTACATTTAAAAAACATTGTTTTATTTATTTGTTGGTTGGTTTGAAGTAGGCTCTTACTTTGTATTTCAAGCTGGTCCATAACTCATTGTGTAGCTTAGGTTGATATCAAATCAATGCCCCCCTCCGCTCCCACACACACTCCAGTTCAGCATCAGTTTTGCTAGCATTATATGCATGTACCATTCTGCAAAAACACTATATCTTAATATCCTTTAGCAATTCAGAAGAATCAACTACTCAGAATTTCAGTTTCATTTGATGAATTGAGACATTTGACATTTTGTTTTGATTTCTGCATGGTAGCAATCAAACTTTGACCTACATGCTTTCCCCACAGAACAAGGATTTTGTGAAGAAGGTGGTCAGGGGAGAAAGAGGCAGGCTGTTTACTCCAGTATTGCATACATGGTTAATTTTGTTTGTTTCCATTATAGCTTAGCCCCTGAAGACATTGATTTTATAATTCCTAGTCTAGCTGTTTCCCTTTCTGGTTTGTACTTGGGAAACTGGCCTCCTAAGCTCTCACAGATTTCTAACTTCAGAAATGCATTGGCATTCCAAGGCTTGTCTGAATATGGTAGTAACTCATATTAGGAAATAGACTATTTGATGAATTTATTCTCAGAAACTTGTCATTGCTCATATGTGAGCTTGTCCTAGTTACTGGTTCCCACCTTTGTATGAGTATACTACATATCCACATGCTTCGCTTGTGGTTTTTTTTGTTATCTGTGATGTTTAGTCATTATGTTAACTGTATATGGAAATCTGTATACAGAAGTAGTAACTACAATGTGAAATGATTTAATCAATGAAAACTTAGGTGAGAAACGATACTAGAAGAAAAAGAAAGTTTTTTGTCTTCCCTGCTATCAAACTAGTAGTTTACTTATATATACTGTTTGATAGAAGGGAAACTATACCAATTAATGATTGTTTTATATCCTTGAGGATATTATTGAGAGAAATTTTACTTTTGTTTTTTTATTTTATTTTATTTTATTTTGGTTTACATATATGCAATCATTTAATGTGTATAACTCTCTTGTTAGGAGATTGAAGTGATAGACACAACCATTTTCCTTCATTACCGTTTATACCCTTTGGAACCAATAAGTAGTTGAAGCTAGAAAGAATTCTGTATTTACTTGCTTTTCCTCTTCAGGTAGACACATAGTCACTAAGGTACTATTTTGTTTTTTGTTTTCAAGGTCTCAATATTGGAATAAGGGCTTATAAAAGGTTCTTGTCCCACATTTGCCCATGTGTGTGACTATCTTCTCTGTACATTTTTCATTCTTGTCAGGCAACCCTGTATGCAATTAGGTTTCAGCTTAAAAGATTCTCGACTTTAACTTAGTGTTATATTTCACTGATACAGAACATCCCAGGGATTATGTTTGCTGTAAAAGTTTGTAAGGGTCCCTGCAGGTGGGATGCTAGATTAGGATGCCTGTCCCTGTGTTTTTCTCCTTATAGCTTCTTCCTTTTGAATGTTCCTTTGCTATTCTAAAGTAACTTCACCATTATATGTGCTTCAGCTTTGGAGAGGGAGAGGGATAAGCATTGAAGGGGTGAGTCACAAAATCTTCAAATGACAGCAAATGCAGGGAACACAGTGCTGTGATACCTCCTTTGAAGTAGACACTTAACCATGAGTTAGCTACTTTGGTCTGTATTTAAAAGTTCTCTTAAATGTTTTAAATATCATCAAAAAAAGCTATTTTAAGAGACATCTGAACTATTGAATCAGATAAAAAAAATTGAGAACATTGAGATAGTTACTAATATGATATAAAATGATGTTTATATATGCAGTCTTCTCTCAGCAGAATAGGACACTTTTGTTTGACTGTGTTCTATGTGACATTAAGAATACAGTTGATAGCTTCAAAAGAGCATATATGTGTGATGGACAGCAGACTTTACTGAGCAATATCAACAAAATTCTAACTAGGAAAAAAATAGGGTTCTGTGACTCCTATTTATTATAAGCTAAGCTTGCTTATTTATGATTGTTAACATGATGCACATTTTAAAAATAACATTATTTAAAATTAAACCTAGAAGAATGTTGCATATGTTTGATATGAGTTCAGGATTAATGACAATAAAATTGTATATGAATGGAACTCTGAGTTCGGTACTATTTCTTAGTGTTTTGGGATTTTTAGAGACAGGGACTTTTGGAGTTCAGGCTGTCCTGGAATTCTATATAGCACAGGCTAGCACCTAACCCATTGTGATCTTCCTGTTTCATACTCTCAAATTTCTAGGGTTATAAGTATGTTTGGTAGCAGCTACCTCTTCTCAAAGTTCCTTGAGCTTTGGAATGGATTTCAAGTTGTAACTCCCAAACCTCAGCGTTATTGAAACAGACTATATGGACACTGTTGAGATTGCGTGACTAACATTGAGTATCTTTCCACTTGCTCTTGTACTTGCTGATTTGTCATTCCAGGGTGTGGACAGACCCCTAAGCTGAACGTCTCCCAAGGAGGATGCCAAAGCTCCATGAGTCACTCTCAGAATGACATCTCCCATAATTAAAGAGCTTCTGGTGCTGTCCATTTTATGGGAATCTGCTTTAAGTCAGAAGATGCATACACACCACCATCCTTTTGACAAGACATTCCAAAGTCACTGATTTTCAGAACATTATTTTCACCTGCAGGCAATTTCTTGGAGCAAGGTCCCCGTGCATACAGTTTTTTTGTGGGATACACCATCCAGAAACAGCATCTAGAGGAAAATTCATTAACTGACTTTTAGTTCATCTTTCTTTCTCAGAAAGGAGAGGAAATTGCCTCCTTGAACCAATTCCTTAATGATGTAGATAGGTTGCCGTTGTGTGTGAATTCTAAGTGTGAAAACTTTGGGGTGGTTATGTTGCTTGGAGGGGTTTGGCTTCTTATAAAATTTTAATTTTAATTCCAGTTCATGAGAAAGATCTTTGTGTTTTAATGTCAAAAACATTTTTATCATTTAATATGTACCCTGAAATATGTCATCAAAAGTTTTCTTGTCCTTAAGGAATTCTCATAGTGTGACATGATCATAATTGAGACCCCATTTCTTATTCTGATTATTGTCATATGGATACCATGATGTTCTTTTTCTTTATTGGAACATTACATAGACATGATCATGATCCACGACCCATTTCTTATTCTCACCAGTATGGTCATGTGAATGCCTTTGAAGTTCTTTATTGGAACATTATTCATTTTTCTAAAACCCTGAGATGCAGTCAACATTTTAAAGTGGTCAATTCAGTGGTCTTTAGTAGTACATTCACTGTGTGGTGCAGTCATCACAGTAGTCTAATCTCAGAATGTTCAGGTTAGCAGTCATTCTTATCTTCTCTTCAGCCACTGGAAGCTACTGACACATTTTCTGCCTATGAATTTGCCTGTTTTGGGACATTTCATATAAATGGAATTGTGCAATATCATGTCCTGGGGGCCAGGGTTCTTTCAACTACCATCATGTTAGCAAGAGTTATCTATGGTGTAGCATGTGTCAATAATCCATTCCTTCTTAAAAGTTAAATATTCCATAGAATGAATGTGTATCATGTTTTGTTTACCCATTAATTCATTGAGGGACAGAAACAATTATACTTTAAGTAATAAAATTAGAAGGTCAATATCAGTGTATCCAAAATTATAATTGATGATGTCAAGATTATACACAGTATGCACAGAATGCTGTGTAGGAATGATATGTAAATTAGTTTTCAGCATTTCATACAAGCGTAATTATTTTCTAAGGCCCCTTCTAATTATGATTTTTGGAACTGTTTGAATGTAGTATATTCATTAATAAAGTTTAATGCATTAAGCATTAATTTAAAATTTGAGAACAATGTTAGGCAGATAAATTATTTGCCACATGCTGTAATGATCATGTTTTGAATTTATTTCATTATGCAGTATTTGAAAAATGTCTACATAAAGGAAAGGAAATGAGTATAATTGAGTCAATATATTTTTAAAGCAATTTTTATAATTTAGCAGACATTGCATCTTAATATAATTCACTATTAAAACTGTGTCCTTGTGAAAAAATTGATGTCATTTTCTCTCTCTTTCTTTTGATTGATCGTGTAAAATAGGTTCCTTTCCTTTGTTAAATGTTTTGTTTATTTTTGATACATTATTCCTTGCGCCTGTAGAATGTACCTGTTACTCTTTAATCTTTTTCTCTACCCCAGAATCCTTCCACCCTCTCACACACAGAAAATGTTTCAATGTTTCTTAAAATTCAGTGTCTCAATGACTTCTAAGAATAGACAGAGACACAGAAATATTTCCTCATTTTCCGGGAACTTCCTCCAGGTCTTTGTTATTGATAGAATTCACTGAAGTTTCTTCCTAAATGGTTTTTCTTTCCCCTTTCTTTCCCCTTGAATACTCCCTGGCCTTCTCTCTCTGGCCTCTTCTTGCCTTGCTTTGGCCTTCCTCCTCATTCCCCCTCAGCCACTCCTCCTTGTCTGTCTGTATAACCAGTTTGTTTCTTTTAGGTGGAAAAAAATGAAATAAAATCATACAGCTGTGACCAGAATTGTATTTTACTGAGTAGATTTCTGAGAATTGTGAATGAAGCGGGCCCATTTTCAGTTCCCTGCTTTATTGCTCCATGCAGAAAACCTAAAACTGTTGTGTTGTATGTTATTGTACTTTAACTTGTTGCTTAATTTCTACATGTTTATTTTCAGTAATGGCTGAAAGTGTTAATTATTCCATATTTTAGCACAATGTGCTGCATATACTTCCCAATAAGCAAATAAGGTTACATGTGTACAGAATTTCACTTTTGATTAAATATTGCCTGGGTTTCAAGTCTCTCTCCCCATTTGAAATGCTTCCTTTTTAATGTTGAAACTGAAAATAAACAGTTACTGAATGATTTTGAATTTACCTCATCTTAGAACTCAGTTTTAATTTATTTGGCCTGTTTTTAATATTAGTCACTAAAAATAAAGTGGAGCACTGTCTTATGCAACGCCTAAGAATCGTTTTATATAGTATGTGTACAACATTAAAACATGTTTTACAAAGAAAAATATACCAGCGCTCACTTGTCCTTTGCCATTTTTTTCTTGTAATTAGGAAATCTTGGGGTAGAAGGGAATAAAAAATTAATTGTGTTTTAATTTTACAGCTACCGGAGCTTTGTATTGCTAAACTTACATCTGGAAAAGTTTCACGTGACATTTTTAAGAGAATTTTTTATCTACTGAATTCTACCAGTGTAACCATTTTTTCTAAATAAACAATAGTTTTCTCAAATGACTATATCATTGTGTATATTGTTACTTATTTAGCATAACTTAAAAGTTAATTTAATTATCTTTGGGCCCTTATATTTTTTTCTGCATGGGCTACGTTGTCAAATAACATCTAGTAATATGGAACCATTGTTAATTATTTTTTGTACTTGGGGTAAGCTCTGGACTGAAAACATGCCTAATATCTATTTTCTCAATGTCTTGAAGACTATATCTACACAAATCAGAATTTTCAGAGTTGGAAAAGGATATAGTTTTTAAAAAGAGGATGATGAAGTGATGATCCTGTCTTAGAATTGACAAAACAATATATGTTCCGATGTTCCTTTTTGGGTAATTGTCTTTTCAGAAGATGAACAGAACAGTTCTTTGTGGAACTGGAGTTTGCATATTGGCTTTTGAACACTTGTAACATACCTGGCAAAAAAATATTTCAAGGGATAAAATCTTCAGTAAAGTGATTTGTGACTGTGAGAAAATAACTGATTTACTTTTAAATCATGTATGAAATGTGTAAAAGAAGAGCTGTTTTTTTTTTTTTTTTGACCTAACATCAAGGGCTTATTTATTTTTTATTTTTTTAAAAAATATTTACATCCCAAATGTTGCCCTGTTCCCAGTCCCCTCTTGCAGAGTTCTTCCCCCCTTCCATCCCCTTCACCTCAAAGAGGCTACCCCGCCTCTATATCCCCCACCCTGGTCCATTTAGTCTCTGCAGGATTAGGTGCATCCTCTCACTGAGGCCAGTCAAGCAGACAAGGCAGTCCTCTGCTAAATAGGTGTCTTGGGGAGGGGGGTGTGGGTGTGGGTGTAGGTGTGTGTGACCAGCCCATGTACTTGGGTTGGTTGTTCAGTCTCTGGGAGCTCCCAGGGTCCAGGTTAGTTAACACTGTTGGTTTTTCTGTGGCATTTCAGTCTCCTTGAGAACCTTCAATCCTCCCTGTAACTCTTCCATAGGGGTCCCCAACCTCTGTCCAAAGTTTGTCTATGGGTATCTGCATGTGTCTCAGTCAGCTATTAGGTAGAGCCTCTCAGATGGCTGCCATGTCAGGCTCCTGTCTGCAAGCACAACATAGCATCATTAATAGTGTGAGGCATTGGTGCCTGCCCATGGGATGGGTCTCACTGGTCTGAAGTGACTAAAGTCTCTGCTTCACATTTGTCCCTGCATTTTTTTTAAAGACGGGAATAAATTTTGAGTCAGAAGTTTTGTAGGTGGATGATGTGCCAATCCCTTCACTGGGGGTCCTGTCGGGCTACTGGAGGTTGTCTCTTTAGGTTCCATATCCCAACGGTTGGGCATTATCTGTTAAGGTCACCTGCATTGACTCCTGAATCCTCCCTCATCCTGGATCTCCAGGACTTCTTAGAGTTTCCACATCCCCAAGCCCTGGCAGGTGCATATTTTCATTTATTCTCCTGGCCCTCTGGGACTCTCCTGTCTCTCCCCATGCATGATCCTGCCCCCCCCCCCATCACCCTAGTCCCCCTACACCCACCCAGGTTTTTCCCTTCCTCTATCCTCCATGACTATTTTGTTCTCCCTTCAAAGTGAGATTCAAGCTTCCTTACCTGGGCCTGCCTTCTTTAACATTTTTGGGTCTGTGGGGTGTATCATGGGTATTATGAACTTGTTGGCTAATATCCGCTTATCAGTGAGTATATACCATGCATGTCCGTTTGGGTCTGGGTACCTCACTTGGGATGAGTTTCTAGTTCAATCCAGTTGCCTGCAAAATTCATGATGTCTTTGTTTTTAATTTCTGAATAGTATTCCATTGTGTAAATAAACCATGTTTTCTTTATCCATTCTTGGTTGAGGGACATCTAGGTTGTTTCTAGTTTCTGGCTATTATGAATAAAACTGCTATGAACATAGTGGAGCATATGTCCTTGTGATATGGTGAGTCATCTTTTGGGTATATGCCCAAGAGTGATATAGCTCGGTCTTCAGGAAGAAATATTTCCAATTTTCTGAGGAACTACCAGATTGATTTCCAGAGTAGTTGTACCTGTTTGCAATCCCATCATAAATGGAGGAGTGTTCCTCTTTCTCCACATCCTCAACAGCATGTGTTGTCATCTGAGTTTTGATCTTAGCCATTCTGACTGGTGTGAGGTAGAATCTCAGGGTTGTTTTGATTTGCATTTCCCTGATGACTAAGAATGTTGAACATTTCTTTAGGTGCTTCTCGGCCATTTGAGATTCTTCTGTTGAGAATTCTGTTTAGTTCTGTACCCTCCCCCCTTTTTTTTAAAAACGGTTATTTGGTTTTTTGGAGTTCTGTTTTGCGATAACTTAAAACACCTGAGAATACAGCTAAACCAAGGAGATCAAAGTCTTCTATAATGAACACCCCCCCCCCACACACACACCACCAAATCGAACCTGGATTTGGTGTGCAGGCTCTAGTGATTTCAGGCCTGATCTAGAATATTTTTCCTTTTGGAGATTCCTTCAGGGTGTTTTAAGTGCCTCTTCTATGTAGAAGCATAATGGAAGTGTCTACCCTCATGGACCATCCGTTTTTGTTAGGGGATTCAGACAACAATACGCAATGTTAAGTAGAGTAAGATTCTCTGAAGAGGCTGGGTGAGGCAGGGCTCACTCCTTACTACCTTTCATACAGCATAATTATTGAGTAAAGGTGAATAAAACAGGACATTTAGTGGTAGCATGATATGACTTTTATCTCAGGCTGGCCTCATACCATTTAGCTGAGGGAGGCCTTATATTTCTGACTCACCTGCCCAGTACTGATATTTTATGTCTGTGCTACCACTCCTGGTCATGAAATGAGCTTTATGCTCTGCTGCTCTGTGTGTATTTTTGATAGCCTTCTTGCATTGTCCTTTCTGGCCTTGACAAACCTGCCTCTGCCTCCTGAGTACTGAGATTACAGTGCATGCCACCACGCCCAGTTTGAATCGATTATTTCCAAGTGATGTAGGATGGCATACTAGTGATACCCATGAAAGTTGTGCAATATGCAGAATCTGAGTCTTAGTGAGTGGCTTTGAGGTTTGTCACTTTATGCAGAGGTCTTAATCTTAGATGTATTAGTTGGTTTGGGGATATTTATATTTCAGATAAGATCTCAGCCTCCTCAGAGCATTTTCTTGTCACTGAAGACTGAAAGAAATTTATTTGCATTCACCAAGAAGTCAAGTTTTTTTTCCCCAGGAAATAAAACAGTAGGAAATATCAAGCTTAGTGGCACACACCTTTAGTGCAACACTAGGGAGACAGAGACAGATGAATCTCTGTGAGTTCAAAGTCTTGATCTATTAAGTGAATTCCAGGTCAGCCAAGACTATGTAGTGTAACATCTCAAAAGCAAACAAAATGGAAGTAGTTTTGAATGGTCCTGAATGTAGCTGAGTGATTATGATTTCCCCTCCCCCAACTCAGTTCATAGCAAAAGTGGTCCAGACCTACAGATTTTTGATGATTTTTATTTGGTCCAGGAAACAATTTTGAAGATTTGCAAGAAGGTATATAACCTGAGATTTATGATAGCATTCCTTTCTTTTTTGTTACTGAAATTAGCTTTTTTCATATAATATATGATTATGATTGCCCTCCCTCAACTCTTCCCAGATTCTCCTCACCCATCCAAATCTGCATCCTTATTTGCCCACTTTCATTAGAAACCAAACAAGCATTTGAAAATAATAATAAAATAAAACAGAACAAAATGGATGAACAGAAAAAACAAAGAGGTGAAGTAAAAGTTCAAAAAACAAATATAGATATACCTACACGTGTGTGCTCACACACACAGGCATCAACATAAATCCCTTAAAAACATAAAATTGGAAGCCATAATATATAAATAAAAGACCTGCAGGGTAAGAAGGGGTTGGGGTACAGAGTGGGGAAAGTCCATACAAAACACTCTGAGGGGAAAACAAGTATCATTGAGTTCTTTTTGTGTTAGCCATTTCCTGCTGGACATGGGCCTGGACTTAAGAAAGTGGTTCTTATCCCCAATGAAACTCTGTTGGAGAAAACTAATTTTTTATTGACAAGTGGTTATCATTTGGAGATCACTTTGCTGTTAGGGATGAGACATTGTGTCTACTTCTTGAAGTGCTGAGAGCCCATCTGGTACAGACCCGTGCAGGTCCCACGCGTGCTACCACAGTCTCTGATTTCTTATGGCCATCAGTCCTGCTGTATTTAGAAGACCTTGTTTCCTAGATGGGGTAGGGTAGGCGATTGATGGAGCCATCCCATTTAAGACCAAGTATTCCAATATCTCCCATTTTCTGCACCTTGTCCAGCTCTAAGTCTCTGTTCTTATCTACTGCAGAAGGAAGCTTTACTGATGATGGCTGAACAAGACATTCAGCTATGAGCAGAATGTCATTACAAGTCATTTTGCTATTACATTTCTTTAGCAGAACAATAGTATTTGGTTTTTCCTAGGTCCCTGGCCCACCTACTTAGGCACCCAGCCAGTGTCAGGCATAGTATGGTGGTTTGAATAGGTTTGGTCCCTATAGATACATTTGTTTGAATGCTTGGCCCATGGGGATTGGCCTTGTTGGAGGAAGTGTGTCACTGTGGGGGTGGGTTTTGAGGTCTCTGTGCTCAAGCTCCGTCCGACCAGTATGGAAGTCAGAACCTCCTCCTGGCTGCCTTCAGACCAAGATGTAGAACTCTCAGCTCCTTCTCCAGAATCATGTCTACCAGCTTGCTGCCATGCTTCCTGCAATGATGATAATGAATTAAACCTCAGAACCAATAAGCCAGCCCCAATGAAATGTTGTCCGTTAGAAGAGTTGCCTTGTTCATGGTGTCTGTTCACAGCAATAGAAGACACATGGGTTCCATCTCATGGAATGGTGAAGGAAACTGTGGAGTTGGTCTGAACTCTAACTGCCTTGAGATACATGTGTCAGGTTTTTCAGGTTAGAGTTCATGGCTCCCGGAGCATGATCTGTCCTCCTGAGAGACTGATACACTTCCTCATGCAGTGACACATTCAGGCTTCTTTGTGTTTCTCTGTATGTTCCCTCAGAAGTCAAGGAAGCATGGAAGCTGTGTACCCTGAATAGCTTGCAAAACTTCATTGTATCCTGGCAAGTACAACTGTATTGAACCTGGCAATTGCCATTATATTTGCTTCTGATAAAGGTAAAAAAGTCTGATTTCTTTCAATAAAATTGTCACAGACTCAGTCTTGCTGTGGTCCCTCCAATCAGAGCCTTGTGGCTGTTATCAGATGACCTTAACTGTAAGTAAGCTCAGGAGCGTACAGGTAGGAGGATCTAAAATATTAAGATTTAAGAAAAAAGAAAAAAAAGTTAAAGGGTGAGGAACTCCTGAGAATAGTGTGCACACAAGTCTAATAAGTCAGGAACATTCACTAGAGGTAATGAGATAGGACAGGCAGAGTCAAAGGAGCAACATGTGGTTGTAGAAGTTCTGCCAGCTTTGTCGCTGGAGGAAGGAGTGAAATTGGAACACCACCAGTTAAAGTTCCTGGCGTTCATTTGCAAACGTCAGCCTTCTTTCCCTGAACATGGGTCTCTGGATCTTGGCTAGGAAGAACAATTTAGGGAGAATTTGATGTAAGAAAACCAGAAATAATTCCTAGTGATGCCTTTCAGCTTTGGGGAGAAATAAAAACAATAGATAAAAATGACAGGATTTAAACTAAAAATGAAAGTGATCAGAAAAAGGCAGAACTAATGCTGGGAATAGAAGGAAAATTAGACTCTGAAGATATATTATCTAATGTCCTTGTCTGTGATGAAGCTGTTCTCCTCGTGTTGACTTTGCTCCCCCACTTCCAACTCCAGTTTCCTCTGTTCTTAAACCCTATCCCTCCAGTGCAATTTCTGATTGCATGGAAACCTCGATGCTTTGCTTCCTTTCTTTCTGAAGTTGTTGGGAAGTTTCTTACCTTTCATAAGAGAATTGTTTCCTTTTTAAAGTCATGGTAAGGGTCTCCCAGATAAGATACTTTGTATTGAGCCTTGGAAATGGGAAAAGGCATGGAAGGATTTTCTCTTTTCCTAGTGTGTGAAATGTCCAGACCTAATAACCCAGGGCAAAGAGGTAGAAACTATATACCCATTTCACTTAAGACTTTTAGTGATGTTAAGCAAGCTTGTGCTCAGTGTGGACCAATTGCTCCTTTTGCATTCTCTCCTTGGTTCTATTTCTGGGGAAACTTTCCTTTTTTTTTATCTTAGCAAAAGCTTGTCTTACTAGGGGTAAATATTTACTGTGAAAGATTGTTTATTCAGAAAGATGTCAGAACCAAGCTACTAGAAATCAACAAAATAATGTGTCCATAAATTTTGAAATGTTAACAGGAGAAGGCATGTATAGTAATGCTCAAGGATAGATTACATACCCTCCCGAGGCTGATGGACAAATCAATGCTTTGACTTTACAGCACTATAAGTTACCAAATTCTGGGGAAAAACATGAACAAAACCGGAAGAACTTTCTAAAATTGGACAGGGGTCTGATGAGCCATATAAGATTTTGTTTTTTACAGGCAGTCAATTGCCTGGTAGTTGATGGGGAGGCAGGAATGATTACTGCTAAACAACTGGCATATTAGGATCCTAATGCTGCAAGCCAAACTGCCATCTGTCCCTTTCAAAAGAAAGACAATATTAATAATTACATATGTCTCTATGCTGATACACTTAAATGCCTTCATATACTCTAAGGTTAACTCTGGCTGTGGCTCTCCAAAGGCAATACCTATAGGAACTATAGGAAGTCATTCAACAAAGGACAAGGGAATGAAAAAAAATGACGAATAACCCAAGTTTATGTAAAAAGTTTGCTGCTACTGCTTTAAAGAGATCTAAAAAGTTGTTTCTTCTTGCTTTTCTAATACATTGCATGAATGATATTCTGCTTTCTATATAAAATAATAAAATGCGGGGCTGGAGAGATGACTCAGAGGTTAAAAGCACTGTCTGCTCTTCCAGAGGTCCTGAGTTCAATTCCCAGCAACCACATGGTGGCTCACAACCATCTGAAATGGGATCTAGTGCCCTCTTCTGGCCTGTAGGCATACATGCAGGCAGAACTGTGTATACATAATAAATAAATAAATCTTTTTAAAAAATGCCACAAAATAAAAATTGGGTTAATCTTTTACATTTGTATTACTCATTAAGACAATAAAATGTTGTAAAACACTTTTGCTATTTTATGCCCCTGTAAAATATTAAAAACTAACAATGCTCCTACATATACTGCCAAGCCTTTTCAGGAATATTGTCTTATTTCAGGAATAAGTTTGATATAACCCACATCACAGACATTCAATATAACATTCAGGGTCAATATTTTGTAGAAAGAACAAATAAAAAAAATAAAGGAGGGAGAATAGTATAACAATGATTCATCATTTTATCTTCTATTTTATATACTTTAATTTTTAAAAAATTTGGGTAGGATGACCTTAATGATGCTGAATGTTTTTGGGCCCATCTGAAACAATTCAGGGTCATAATCATTTGGAGGGATGTTATGGCCAATTGAATGGCTCAGATCCACTAATTCATTGGAGCTGAGGCTGTTTACCTGTCAGCCCTCCCCGCCACCCCAGGGTGCTAAAAAGCTGTTGTGGATACCTGGAAGACAGACTTGACTTGTGGAAGATGGAGAAAGAGCTTCCAAAGTGTCTGCAGAGGCTACACCTGAAGAAAAGGAAAGGAACGGGGCAATGGAGTTGTCCAGCCATGACAAAGAGTCTGCCTACCAATAATGATGCAGATGAAGAAACTTGTGACTGAGGGAAAAGGGGAAGGGTGTGCCTGCAGAATTGCTGTTCCTTGCTGAGTTGAATGCTTTGTTGAATGCATCTGTTCCTCTTGAAGCATATTGGCCTTTTGTGCCTGATTCTCCTGTAAGTGGGAAGGAAATAACACTCCTCTTTATGTCAACAACTCTGAGATCTTGGGGGCCACCATGCTAATCATGTTGTTCCTCCAGCTAAGATGGTCACATGATAATTTGAGTATTGAGACTCAAGGCTTTCATGATGAAATATTAACCATTTAACATTCAAAGCTAAGTGGCTTACCCTTTTCTGTTGCTGTACAAAATCTGGCAAAGATTTAGGTATTCTTTTTTTTTTTTTTTTGTCTCTGGACTATAGTCCATAGGAATGTCTATGGGAAGTTTGTTATTGGTTATGCTGGAAAGCATTATGCAGTATAGCCTTGAGCTGCTCCATGTCTGCTGTTTCCTTTAAAGATTGACTTGCATGCCCTAAAATTAAAATAAAACAAGGAAAAATAGCAAGGAACCATAAAGTTGGCCTGACCCAGCTGCCTTGAGAGACATGTGTCATAGGTTTTTCAAGGTTAAAGATCATGGCTCCTGGGGCACAATATATTTCTGTACTTCCTGAGAGTCTGATCACTCCCTCAGGCAGTGAAATGTTCAGTTCTCTGTTTTTGTGTTTAAAGACTAGGTTTCTCTGTGTTCCTTGCTGTCCTGGAATTCGCTTTCTAGACAAGTATGTCCTGTAACTCAGAGCTCCCCCTGCCTCTGCCTCTGCCTCTGCCTCTGCCTCTGCCTCTGCCTCTGCCTCTGCCTCTGCCTCTGCCTCTGCCTCTGCCTCTGCCTCTGCCTCTGCCTCTGCCTCTGCCTCTGCCTCTGCCTCTGCCTCTGCCTCTGCCTCTGCCTCTGCCTCTGCCTCTGCCTCTTGAATGCTGAGAGTCAAAGTGTATGCTACTATACTAGGTTTTATTCAATTCTAAAATTAATTTTTTTTCTTGATTCATCTTTTCATTCATTCAGTAGTGAGCTGGTCAGTTTCCATGGGTTTGTAAGCTGTTACTATCTGTGGTCATCAGATAGAATACAATGTGTTATTTCAATTTTCTTCTATCTGTTGAGACTTGCTTTGTGTCTACGTATGTGATCAACTGTCAAGAAAGTTCCATGATTCCTGAGAAGAAAGTATATTTTTTATCTTTAGGTGAAATGTTCTGTAAATATCTCTAAGGTCCATTTGGCTTATGATGTGATTTAGCTCCAGGATTTCTCGGTTTAGTTTTTGTCTAGATGACTTGTGTATTGGTGAGAATGAGGTTACCCACTATCAGGGTGTGAGTCAATGAGTGATTTTAGCTGTAGTAGTGTTTCTTTTATAAGTGTGGTATCCTTTTATTTGGTACATACATGTTTAGAATTGCAAATTTTCTTGGTGTAGTTTATCCTTTGATAACTATATAGTTTTTTTTTCCTATTTTCTTCAGATTAGTTTTACTTTAAAGTCTTTTTTTTTTTTTTTTTTTGTAGAAATTAAAGTGGGTACACTGGCTTCCTTATTGGATCCCATTTGCTTGCAATATCTTTTTTCCATATTTTGCCCTCTGGTGATGTTTATACTTGATGTTAAGGTGTATTACTTGGATGCAGCAGAAGAATGAATACTGTTCTTGAACCCAATCTGTTAGTCTGTGTCTTTTTACTGGGGTAGTTGTGAACGTTAATGTTGAGATTTATCCTTGAGCAGTTTTTGTTGATTCCAATTTCTTTGTTGTTTTGATTGAGTATTTTTACTCCTCTTTGGATTTCTTTGTCTGAGATTATTTATTCCTTGTGTTTTCTTGGGTGTGACTAACCTATCTCTTCAGGTTGAAGTTTTCCTTCTAGCACCTTCTGTAGAGTTGGATTTGTAGATAGATATTGCTTAAATTTGGTTTTATTGTAGAATGCCTTTCTCTATTTACTGTGATAAAAAGTTTTGCTGTGTGTAGTAGTTTGGGTTGGCATTTGTGGTCTCAGAATATGTAGATTGTCTCTCCAGGCCCTTCCAGGTTTTAGTGTCTCCATTGAGAAGTCAGGTGTAATTCTAATAGGTCTGTTTTTATATGTTACTTGGCCTTTTTCCCATGTAACTTTTAATAGTCTTTTTTTTTTGTTCTGTGTGTTTAGTGTTTTGATTATTATGTGTCATAGGGAATTTCTTTTCTGGTCTGGTCTATTTGGTATTCTGTCTGCTTCTTGTACCTTGGTAGGCATGTCCTTCTTTAGTTTAAGGTAATTTTCTTGTATATTTTCTGCACTTTTGACCTTGGATTTCTTCGTCTTTCTCTATTCAATTCCTATTACTTGTAGATTTGGTCTTTTTTTAGTATCCCAGATTTCCTGGATTTTTTTTTTACCTTTTTTTTAATTTAAATTTTCTTTGACAGTGTTATCCATTTTTTCTATCATGGTGTCTTCAGTGCCTGTGATCCTTCCATTTCTTGTGTTTTGTTGGGGAGGCTTGCCTCTGAATTTCCTGTTTGTTTTTCTTTTTCTTTCTTTCTTTCTTTCTTTCTTTCTTTTTTTTTGTTGTTGTTTTTTGGTTTTTGGTTTTTTGAGATAGGGTTTCTCTGTGTAGCCCGGGCTGTCCTGGATCTCACGCTGTAGACCAGGCTGGCCTCGAACTCAGAAATCCACCTGTCTCTGCCTCCCAAGTGCTGGGATTAAAGGCAAGCACCACCACCGCCCGGCCAGTTTTGTTTTTCTTAATTGATTATATTTCCACTTTCTTGTCTTGAAAAGTTTTCTTCATTTCATTCTTCTGCCTGTATTTTCATTAATGAATTTATTTATATCCTCTTTAAGGACCTCTAACATAATGATAAAGAGTATTTTGAAGTTCTTCTTGTCCTTCAGCTATGTTGCAGTACTCAGTGTCTATTGTAGTAGGGTTTGTAGTAGGGTTGCTAGGTTCTAGGGGAGACTTATTGTCCTGGTGTTTTTATGATGTCCTAGGTATCTGGGTTTGGGATGATTATAATTTTAGGTGTTGATATATAATCCTGCCTTTGTTGGGTGGGACTTCTGTTCCTTGGTTTCTGTTGCCCTGTCTGGATCCTAGGAGTGTGTGGTGGTGCCTGTGGGTTGCCTGTTCGGTAATGTTTCTGAGTCTCTGTTAGGTGTGACCACTGGAATCCCAGGTAAATTTGTTTCTAGGTATTGGAGACCGGCATGCAAGATATGAGCTACTCAAAGGGCAGGAGCCTCAGAGGGCCCACAGAAGGGAGGATCTGAGTCTGCCAGGAGGATCTGAGCCCTGGCCATTGTGTCCTGTTGGTTTCTGGGGGAGTGTATCTTGAGTGTTGGTGGGTCAAAGGGGTGGAGTGAAGAAGGAAGGCTGTGGGAGAGGGTCTACTTAATTTCTTGAGTTTGGGAACAGAGAAGAAGGAGAGACCAAAGCAGGAGATCTGCTACCAAGCTGTGGATAAGACTGGTGAACTGGGATTGGAGGGTCAGAAGGAGAGTGAAAATTGTTTATCTGATTCCATGGCCAGCTTTGCCAGGGGGTTTCCAGGGTAAGACAAAGGGACAGAGTGCAGAAGAAAGGCCGGAGAAGAGGATCTGCTTAGTTCCCTGATACCCTGTAAGTTTCCTGGCAGTTCTCTTTTGTCTAAGCACATTTATAAAAATCAGAGGCTCAATGCAGTCATTGTTACCATGGTGCAAATATTATGAAAAGTACTCCTATCTTAAAAGCTGTGTCTGCCCTTGAGTTTTTATTTTTCATTTTTGTGGATAGAGATTTCTCAGGCTGCTTATACAGAAGCTGTAATACACCAGCTTCGTATTTTCTGTCATAACATAGAAGCATGATTTAATTTTTAAGAAGAGTTTTATTTTTGATTGCATAAATCTGTCTGGGTCTGGGAAGCCAGAAAAGGGTGTCAGATCCACATGGAATTGCAACTACAGGTGGTTGTGAGGCACCTGTGGCTCTGATCCTGAAAGAGTTCTTTCTTTCAAAAATATTCCTTAGAAGGCATGGGTTGTTAGGATCTAATATACTTATTACCCACAGAGTTAAGAGATCTATAAATGAGATTTATCCAAATAAGAACAGAAATGCTGGGATTTCATGCTGGTTAAATTCTCTAATTTCCAAATGCTATTTCTATGTTCGAATTACCTGAGTTCTAAAATCACTCTAACAACTCATCCAAAGGGATTCCAGTTCAATATACTTAAGCGGGAGCTTCTTTCTGATGACTCCTAGTTTGTACACTTGTAAATATATTACCAATAATAATCAAAACTAATGCCAGTTATTGAGTACTTACTATAGAGTAGGCCCTGTTTTAGGTATGTACTGCGAAGATTGAATTCATTGGGAAAAAAACCCACTGTGCACACCAGGCAAGGAAGCATAATTGAGTAGAGTTCATCAGAGAAGTAGAGGTGCACAAGACAATATATACAGGCAACAGCTTTTCATCTATAGAGATACTGAAAATAAGATTACTATTGATCAATGTAATAAAAAGATTAGTGATGTCACATGCTTATTTTTTTTCAAGGTGAATAAAAAGACTCCCACCACAAAATGTCTTAAGGCAGCATAGAATCATATCCAAATAGAATTTGCCTCCCGAATCTCATTTAGTCCTGGACTAGTGTGCTTAATTGCGTCATCATTGGTCTGGAATCTAAGTGACATTTTTGGCCATGAGTATCCAAGCACCTATGCCGTCCGGGTGTAAATCCAGTTTTCTAGATCAATCTATTGAAAACTGTACCTCTTCCATGATGCTTAGTCCTAGATCACTCTCAAGTAGACACAGTTCTCTGCAAATGTACCCACTTTCTAGATGCATGTGCTATTTTACACCCAGTTTCTTGTATATCATAAAGAAATAATCATAAATTTAAAAATTATAAGCATGATATTTTTGTCTTTATTATCAATGCCTTGGATCAATTATCCCAGAAAGCATAAAATGTACATAGATGGTAGTGTCTAGCAGAGGCACACCCAATAACAGTTCATAAATGTTATTTGTTAATAATGGTATATGCAAATTGAGATAGGTAGTATTTCATACTACATAAAATTAGGATCATAAAATCCGTAAACATTGCTGGGCGGTGGTGGCGCACGCCTTTAATCCCAGCACTTGGGAGGCAGAGGCAGGCGGATTTCTGAGTTCGAGGCCAGCCTGGTCTACAGAGTGAGTTCCAGGACAGCCCGGGCTACACAGAGAAACCCTGTCTCGAAAAACCAAAAAAAAAAAAAAAAAAAAAAAAAAAAAAAAATCCGTAAACATAGTGCAATATATATCATTGAGGTTCTGATACAAGATAACTTGTGGGTACAAAGAAATTAGTAGTATTTTTCGTCAGTCAGATACTCAAGTTAAATAACATCTTGCTGTTATCTGACAAAAAGAAGGTCAGCCTAAAACTAGGGGTTAAGTAATGGGCTATTTTCTAGCTCGTATCCGTGAAATAAAAGCTATGTCTGATTTACAATTGCATACTTACCCAGTTTATGTGCACCATGCCTAATCGGTGCCTTCTTTTTTCCTTCTGCTCCCTCCATTAAGCACTTCGATTTAGCAACATATCAAAGAAATTAAGCTTTTAAAGCCTGACCCAGGTAAGAATGGCCATTACAGCTTTAAAAAGTATCTAAGAATCAGGGCAGGGGGTGAGGGAAGCAGTTGTTCACACATCAAGATTGCCACACTTTTAGTTGAGACCTCCAATATCTCCTCTCTTGTTATTTTTATCATGTCTTATTGTACCTGTAAACACAACAAAGCATATATCAGATTGGCAAGAATTAGCATCCTTGAAGTACTTCTTTTTTTGAACATGCATATCTATTTTTTGCTTGCACGTATGTCTATACATCATGTACATGCCTGACACCTACCACAGAGGCCAGAAGAGGGGAGTAGATCCCCTGGGACTAGAGTTACAGACAGTTGTGAGCCACTGCGTGGGTCCTGGAAATCAAACCCAGGTCCTCTGGAAGAGCAGCTGAACCATCTCTCCAGCCCCAAGTAGTTCTTCCTTTTATACTCTATGTGTAGGAAAAAAATCTGCTTGGCCTTGACAAAAAGTGTCTGTAGAAATATGGTTTCAATTTAAATTAAAAATGAATTAAACTCCATATCCTCTGCTTCTTGGACTCCTTCTTCAGAAATGCTCTGAGCTGTAGGAGGCTAATCTAGATGTCCTATCTAGAGCTGAGCACTTGACAGTCATTTCTTCTCAGCACTTTGACTGGTTAAGAGTCTCTGTGTTAACCAATGCCCATTATAGAGAGAAGCTCCTCTAGCCAAGGTTGAACACAGCACTCATCTATGGGCATGCATACACATATTTGGAAAGCAGTTTTACAATGTGTCCTTTTAGCAAAACAACAGTAGTAGTCAGCTGTACCAAGGCATGGGCTTTGATCAGATTTACAGTACCATTCATGCTGTTTCCTGTGAAGCTGGCCCCAAATCCAATCAGGAAATAGTTGGTTACCCCTTCATGCTACTATGGTACCAGTGGACACATATTGCCTGGCTGATTGATATTGTTGCGTTCTGGGTTCGTTGCTGTTTTTCTGTTGTTGGTGCTTGTTTATTTTGTTATTTGTTTTGTTTTTCTAAAGGAATTTGTACCAGTTTTCACATTGTGAAATGAGACTAATATTAAAAACAACCATTTTATCAGGATGATCTATACTAAATAAGAATTTATGTAACATTCTTAGAATGATATATGGCACAGATATGTTAAATATGATAAACAGGTTTTTTTTTTAATTGGAGGCTGCATTGGGATATCAGTTCTTTGGGGGGCAGGGGTTCACGTTCTAGGCCTGGTTTTGAATATACTTAGATTAGCTAGGCAGTTGTCTGTAATATGATTCTGTAGGCACTCAAAGGCCTTGGATCCAAAACATGTACTAGTTTGCTGTGGTACAGGAACTTCTCACAATTAGATGTAAGGGCTTCTAGGCATATGGCTATCAATTAAGTGACACTGTTAAGGGAAGGGGGCGATCAATGACATGTGACTTCCTAGGGGCAGCATCTTGTTCCAGTATTTCCTCAGAACACACTGAGAGGTTGGGAAGAAAAGTATTACATAGGCAAAAGTTAGAGAAAAGGATGAAGCCTGATTCTAGGAGGGAGCCACGGTCATCAGACATGGATCTTTGAAAGGAAAGAGAAAGGGAAGAAATGGTCCTAGCCCCTTTAAGATTCCAACCTGGGCTGATTTGTGAAAAAGAAATTTCCAAGTTATGAGTTTGCTGGGCAAGATTCAGAGACCACTACCACATTTTTTGAGCCAGAGTCTGTTTCTCAGGCCCTTTTAATGAGTAAAATCATGAGTAGTTGCAAGTGAGAATGTGGCAGTTAGGTATGGAAAAATCTCAAAAAGAAAAACAAAACAGTCATCGCATGGTCACTGATTAGGGAGGGTCAAGGTGTTCTGAAAAACAAGTCAAAGTCATGAGTATAGGCGTGTCACACTCTGGGCGGGGAAACAGAAACTTAGAAAAACAAAAACCTACTTTTACAGTAAAAAGGAAACATGTTTTTAACAATGCAACAAAAAACGTCTTCTGCCTTCAAAATGGAGTCTGGCAGGTTCCTTTCTGGTTTCTTATAAGACTAACATGTCACTGTTGATTTCTAACTGACTATTCAATAGTCCACTTGGTCTCATAGTTTATTTGCCTCAAAAAGATGAGGTAGCTGGCTGGTATGGAAGTGTACTTGGTGACTGGTGAGTTTGTAGTATTTGTGCTTTTCCTCTTTGTCTCTCTAAGGATATATTTGATCCCTTTGAGCTCTTACGGCTGATTTGGGACTATGAGCTCCACACATGGAGGAACTGTCTAGAGGGGGGATAAAAAAAAAACTGTCTAATATTGGCACTTTGGATCTGCATTGGGTTCTCTGCATGTGTATATGTATTTGTATATGTATATATGTATATGTATATAAAACAGTGACATATGTGTGTGTATATATGTATGTTGGCTTTCAGTTTAGTGTATATCTGAGACCCCTGAGAGTGTGAATTCTTGAGTCTTCTACTGAGCTTTTTTCCTTCTGCTATTTTTCCTTTTGTGCTATTTGTTTTTGGTTTATCTTATTATATTTTATTGTGTTGCATTTTGTTATCTCTTAGAAGCCTGGTCTTTTCTAAGGAGAGACAGAAAGGGGGTGGATCCTGAGGGGAGATAGAAGAGGAACTGGGAGGAGGAAAGGGGAGGAGAAACTGTAATCAGGATGGATTATATGAGAAAAAGACTACTTTAAATAAAAAGTTTTAAAAAATGAGCCATTGTTATTTCTTTAAATGAATACAAATGCTTTTCAGATTAGCTCAACAGATTATTATGCATTTGATTCCCATTGTAGGGCATCAGCTTGCATCATTTGGATGGTCAACTCCTCTTACACTAGTTTCAATTCTGTTCCCAGGCTGAAGAAATGTGAAAAATTTTTAGACAGACATTTCAGCAAGTTAAGATTTGTTTTGCTGCTGTGATAGTTAAAGTTATGTTTTAAGTTTGGATCGCTGTGCTTAAGAGATCATAAAATAAACAGAAATGCCTGGAACCTATAAGCCCCACCTTGCTCAAGGTCAGATAGCTTCCTGGAATGTTGAGGCATGTTATTCATTTAAGATAACAAACCAGGTATTTTCAGTTCCATAAACAGGCTTGGTTACCTCAATTGCACAGGATCTGCTTGATCATATGTATGTGGAGGTAGGTGGGAGGTACTTAGGCAGGAAGTGCATCAGGATGTATGATTGCCTCCTATTGGATGAAGACAGAAAGTACACAGCCTTGTGGGTTTTGCCTTTATAATCCTCTGACTAATGTAATTTGATGCCATAGTCTTGGAATCCCCAGTATGAACCTAGCTAGTGTCCATCGTCCTGGCCAGTATTTAATAAAGCTTGCTTCAAATTTCCCTCAAAATTGTGGTACTCGTCTTATTTCTCACCTGGTGGGGTTAACAATGCTGGTTCTGCTGTAAGCTCGAGGGAACATTTTGTTAAAAGAATTTTTCTCTTGGCCCTATGGCAAACCATATATGTGCAGACATGTTTGATAAACAGTCCTTGGTCTGTACCTCAGTTTGTCTAGAGTTGATGTCCATGTTTTACAAAGAATATATCATGGCTGGATTTCTAATACCTGTTGCCCAGCCTTCTGCCCCTTTGCTACAGCACATACCTATAAGTAAGGACTGTGATATCCTTCAGGGTCTTGTAAGAGTTACATACTTTTAGAGATGACCATTAAAAGAGCAGTGGTCAGCCCCATTGACTCCTGGGAGCCTCCCCTATCCTAGGTCTCTGGCACATCTTAAAGATGCCTCTCCCCTACCCATAGCAGAGGGATATGGAACCTGAAGAGGCCACCTCCTGTAGTCAGGTAGGACCCACAGTGGAGGGATAGGGACACCACACACCCATAAAACTTTTGACCCAAAATTGTCCTGTCTACAAGAAATGTAGGAGGGATTTAGATGAAACAGATATTGAGGGAGTAGTCAACCAATAACCAGCCCAATTTAAGACCCGTTCCATGGGCAAGCACCAATCCCTGACACTATTAATGATACTCTGCTATGCTTGCAGACAGGAGCCTAACATAATGTGTTCTGAGAGATTTCACCCAGCAGCTGACTGGAACAGATGTAGAGACCCACAGCCAAACAGTAGATGGACTTGGGGAATCTTATGGAAGAGTTGGAGGAAGGATTGTGGACCCCAAAGGGGCTAGGAACTCCACAGGAAGACCAACAGAGTCAACTAACCTGAACCCTGTGGAGTCTCAGAGACTGAACCACCAACTAAACAGCACACACAGGCTGGACCTACCCCACCCCCAACATATGTAACAGATGTTCAGCTTGGTCTTTATGAGGCTTTATAAGGGTCCCCCAACAACTATTCCTAGAGCTGTTACCTGTCTGTGGAATCCATTCCTCTAACTGAGTTGGCTTGTCTGGCTTCAGTGGGAGACGATTCACCTAGCCTTGCAGAGACTTGGTGTGCCAGGGTGGGAGTATACCCAGAGAGCTTCCACCCTCTCAGAGGAGAAACAAAGTGGGTAGGAGGAGGGACTTTGTGAGGGAGAGGACTGGGGTGGGGCATCGATCAGGATGTAAAGTGAATAAATAAATTGAGACAAAAAAGAGCAGAGGTGTCACACCTAGGCTTGGTCTTTGGGTCATAAAGTAATCTGTAACTCGAAGGAAAATGGGAGCACCTTTGTCTTATTTTCTGTGTTACAGGTTATTGCTTTCAAGAGCCAAAATACAGATTACTAGTAGCAGTCACATAGTGTAAGTCAGTTTAAAATAGTATTTGAGGATCTGGTCTGAGGTCCCAATGACTTTTTTGTTCTTATAGAAAAATATACTTTAAGTTTCAAATAGTTAACATACTGACCGAGTCTGGAGTGTTACTCATTGGAAAAAGAAGATGGCTGGAAATCAGTAGGGAGCCTTACTAAATGGATTTCCAGGCTGCTTGTTGTACCATAATGCCTGTTACTGTTTTTCTCTAACTCTAGAACAATTATTGTAGAAGGTTTTCTTTTCTCAAGATTGGTATAATTACTCTTAATTAAAGGTGGATGTTATGCGAACTTTTCATGAGGACACATGAACAAATGTCTATTCATCCCAGAGAGGACACTGACAATGGACCAAATTAGCAACTCCATCCCACTTCTAGCTTGTTGACTAATGGCTTTATTGGGCTTTCTTACAAAAGATGGGTGAAGGGATCCTTATAGGAGCATGGGTGACCTGCAAATCACTGCTTCATCAAAAAGCCCCATCCCAGCATGAATGATGACGTCTCCATAGCTATATAGATGGAGTTTCCCTTAAACTAGTCACCCATCTTCTATATGATAGCACGTTATGAGACTACGTGCACCTGAGTCACTGTTATATATAGCTGCAAGGGAGGTGCAGCAGGGAGAGACCGGAATCGCAGATGACTCCCCACCTTCTCCTATGAGAGAGCATCAACAGGCTGGATCTTGGGAAGGTCTCTGAGGTAAGCAAGTTGCTCTGATTAAGATGGCAATAGTGAATATAAGACAGATTGGAAGTGGTGGGTGACACACAAGCTCAATTTGCTCAACTCTCTGGCAAACAAACATATTGGAAGAGAGGTTTGTAATGGTTGAAAACCTAGTTTCAGTAGCAGAGTAAAACAGGAACATTTGGAAAGCCAAATAGGGAAGCAAGTCCTAAACCTGTCTGAGAGGCTGCCCCTGCTCGATGAGCTCTTTTCTCCCGGAGAGGGCGAGTGCAGCACAGTGGCCTGGAACCATGGCTTAAGTCAGAGACTCGCAGACAATTTGCACTTTGCTTTTACTGACAAACATTTTTTGTTGTTGTTGTTAAAATGTTACACTTTCTTTTTTTATTATTTTATTTATTTACATTTCAAATGTTCCTCATCCCTCATTCCCCCTCCCCTTCATCTCTAAGAAGGTGCGCCCCCACCCACTCCCCCCTCACCCCTCTAGCATCCTCCTTCTCTGGGGCATCAAGCCTCCACAGGACCAAGCACATCCCCTCCCACGAAGCCAGACTTTTTCGGGGGGAGATGTTAAGTGTTTATTGGAACTCCTCTGGTGTGTACAGTCTGGCATAGAGACGGCCTGGCCTCCTTTACATGCAACACTTCACAGCCCTGCTATCACAGGGCAGACTACAAACAACCTCGGCTACCCAAGATGGCAGGACACACTTACTTTTGGTGCAGCTGGGTCCACTAGTCTCAGCCGCTGTTGAGCTGAATTGAAACGAGGCCAGACATTTTTTAAGAGCAGAAAAGTAGGATGGAGGTGTGGCAAAGGAAATGCAGGACACTGGAAGAGCAGAAGGGAGAGGCCAAGGTATTCCTCTCTTTTCAACACACAACCAGTATAGGTACTCTTTTGTTTTATTTTACGGTTTGTTTACTTATGGATAGAAGGCAGGCAGTGTGCTCACATGCACATGCATGGAGGCCAGAAGATAACTTGGTTTTTAAACTTGGTTCTTGCCTTCTACCACATGAGTTCTGGATTTGAACCCAGGTCGTCAGGTTTGCCTGCAAGTGCCTTTACCCATGATGCCATCTTGCAGGCCTTCCGGAAATCCATTTTAAAAAGACTTTGGTCCAGGTATGGGGATGCATGTTTTTAACACTAATGATTGGGATGCAGAGGCAGGCACATCTCTGTGAGCTCAAGGCCAGCCTGGTCTATATAATGGATTCCAGGCCAATCAAGGCTACACAGTAAAATGCTATCTCTCAATAAAAGGAGGAGGAAGAAAGGAGGGGGAGGAGGAGGAGGAGCAGAAGAGAAGAGAAGCACTTCACATACACACCTCTGAACCCACAGTCTTAGGAAACCAAAATCAAAACACACGGAAGTTACTATATGCCAAAACCTGGCTTCTAGACTGTGTGAAGAAATAGTACATCAGAACCATGCAACAATCAATAAAGTAGAAACCTGGTTAAAGCCAGAATCTGCAGGGTGACACAGACACAGGTTCAAGGTGACATGTAAGAACTCCCACCCACAGTCAAAACCTGACCAATGAAAACTAGCCAGCCACTGTGACACCACAAAAGACCACTCAGGTTTGAGACCAGCCTTCACAACTTGAGCCTTGGAGATAGGACTAACATGAGATCTAACTTTATGAAGAACTGTCAAGGGCTGTGACTGACAGCTGGGAGCCCTGAAGGATTGCTTTGAGTTGAGAGTTGAACCAGGAAATGGGCAAGAAACGCTATTCATATTGTAGTCTTTCTTTGTTCACTACCCAATGCCAACTTAGAAGCCTGCTCTTCCCTGCTGTGTTTTCATTCTCTTTTTTCTGCCCTTTTCCCCTCTGGTTTAAAATGTGATTATTTCTTATTTGATTATTACTGTTTAGGGGGTATCCTTTCATAGTGACAATAGTGACTTTTTTTTTTTTTTTTTGCAGTTTGCAGACAATATTCTAGTCTCACAGTAGTAGTGATTGAGCCTGGTCCCCAGGACAAAACATACACAGAAAAATGCTTACGTTAAAGGGCATAATTTTCCAAATGGACCTATTTGACATTCTACAGACTACTCCATCCAAACACTCACTAATACATGCTATTTTCAGCATTTCATAGAACTTTCTCTAACATAGATTACACAATAAGACATAAAGCAAATACAAACAAATAGAGGAAAATTGAAATAACTACTTATAATTCTCTCTGACCACAGTGGAATAAAACTAGAAATCCACAGCAAGAGATAAACAGAACATGCACAAGCTCATGGAGTCCGAACAACATATTATTGAACAATGAATGCATCATTAAAAAAAAAAAAAAAAACAAGAAGGAATCCAGGGCACAAATGAAAAGGAAAACACAAAATACAAAAACCTATGGGATATAAGGAAAGTAATCCTAAGAGATAAATTCACAGCTATATGGCCCTTCATTAAAAACAAGATCTTAAATAAATAAATGATATACTTTAAGGCTTTGGCAAAACAAGAAGAACAAGGCAAACTCCTAACTGGTAGATCAAAAGAAATAAGACCAGGCCAGAAATATATGAAATGGAAGTGAGAAACAGTATCAAACCCAAGAATCAGTGGAACCAGGACTAGAGCTCAGTAGGCAGAATGCTTACCTAGGATGGTACACCAGCTTTCACTCTCAGCACAGCATAAACAAGGTGTGCTAGTAATCCCATCACTTAGATGATGGAGGCAGAATGTCCAGAAATTGAAGGACATCGTCAGCTACCTAGGAAGTCTGAGGCCTACATTGGCTGGAGACCATTTCTCAAAAGAGAAAAGGGAAATAAATGAAAAACATCAATATAAAACACATGCATGCAAAACTAAATGAAACAAAACAAAACAACAACCCAGAATCTATGAAATAAAGAGCTAGCTGTTTCTTGGGAAAGATAATCTTGTCTTGAGCATTAAGACTGTGGGATATTCTTTTTGTTTTGTTTTTGTTTTGTTTTGTTTTGGTTTGGTTTGGTTTTGTTTTTTCGAGACAGGGTTTCTCTGTGTAGCCCGGGCCATCCTGGAGCTCACTCTGTAGACCAGGCTGGCCTGAAACTCAGAAATCCGCCTGCCTCTGCCTCCCAAGTGCTGGGATTAAAGGCGTGTGCCACCACTGCCGGGCCAAGGTTTTGTTGTTGTTGTTTATGCTGGACTCGAACTCGGGAGAGACGGCCGCCTCGGACTCCAGAGCGCGGTGACGACAGCAGTGCGCCACCCTGGGCCAGTTCCATCAAGATATTTTAATCTGCATCTCCTAAAGACTCAACCAGAAAACTCTTAGAATTGATAAGCATTTTGAGTAAAGTGACAGGACACATCAGTAACGTAAAAACAAACAAACAAACAAACAAACAAATAAACGAAAACTGGAAAAAGCAACTCCATTCAAGAGTTGCCTTCACAGTTGATGAGAGATAAAGAGGTGCATTGTAAAGACTTACTCTGGACATGATGTCACCTTTGCACTCGTGAACTCATTGCAGCACAGAACCTATATAAGACTGGGCTTGTCCAGCCATCACAGTGCTAAACTGCCTTTTCCCATTGTTCTTTCCCTAGATCTGTTGCTTCCTCTGTTGCTGAGAGCTGCTAATGGCACCATCAGCTCACCTCAGCCAGCTTGGATTCACTCTTCCAACACCTGTGACTCTAGAACTTTCCCATCTTATGTCACAGTGTCCAATGTGGTTGTTTTCTTTAATCAACTGATAATTGAACACTTCCAAGGCATTATACCCAAAGACATATGCATGAATTTTTGCTGCTCTCCTAGCTCCCACCCACTGGAGAAGATTTTTATTTCCAATTTGCAGATTCAATGCAATCACAACCAAAATTTCCAAAATCATTCTTCACAGAAATACAACAAAACACCCAATGATAAAATTCACATGGAACCACAATAGATTCTCTGAATAGCTGTAGCAACTCTTACCAAATGATTAATAATGCCATGGTTGAAACGTAACCTGTTTTCAAGTTATCCTGCAGAGCTCTGGTAACAAAATCATCCTGGTACTGGCACATAAATAGACACAGATCAATAGACTATAATATAGGATCCAAATTTAAGCCTGTGCCAATGCAGCCATTTGTTTTTGGTAAAGATGTCCGAAACTATGCATTGGAGAAAACACAACCTATTCAATAAGTGGGGCTGGGAAAATCAGGTAAACATATGTCATAAAATGAAGCTAGATCCCTAGTTCTAACCCTGTACAAAAATCAACTCCAAATATACAAAAGTCTTTAATATTAAAAATCCTAAATTCTAAAACTAATGGATGAAAACATAGGAAAAACAATATTAAGATATAGGCACAGGCAAATCTTTCCTAAAAAGGATGGATTGTTCAGGAATTAACACCAACAATTGACAACTGGGACCTCATGAAATTGAAAAAACTTTTGCACAGCAAAAGAAACACTTAAGTATATGAACGGAATGCCTACAGAATTAGAAAATCTTTGCTAAGTACATTTGTTGTGGTTTAAATTGATTATCAATTGGACAGGGTCTAATCACCTTGGAGAAAAATCTCTGGGCATGACTGTGAGGGACTGTCTAGATTAGGTTAATTGATGTGGGAAGACCCACCTTAAATGTGAGTAGTAGCATTTCCTGGGCTGGGATCCTGGGCTGTATAAAAAGGAGAAGTGAGCTGGGCGCCTGTATTCACCATTCTGTCTGCTGAGTTGAGATGAAATGTTGCCAGCTGCCTGAATCTCCTGCTGTCATAACTACCCTGAAATGGTGGAGTGCACCCTAAAACAAAAACAAATCCTTTATCCGTTAAGTTGATTTTGTCTGTGTTTTTTTTTTTTTTTTTTTTTTTTTTTTTTTTTTTTTTTTTTAATCACAGAAACAGGAAAAGTAACTGCTATACGATTTGGCAGAAATTTAATATACAGAGCAGTTGTTCTCAGCCTTCCTAACACTGAGACCCTTTAATACAGTTTGTCACGTTGAGCTGACCCCCAACCATCACATTATTTCATTGCTACTTCATAACTGTAAGTTTGCTGTTGCTATGTAAATATATATGTTTTCTCATGGTCTTAGGCAATCCCTGTGAAAGGATTGTTCAGTGCCCAAAGGGGTTGTGACCCATGGGTTGAGAACCTCTAATATAGAGTATACAGGGAACCAAAAAACAAAACAGGAAGAAATAAAAAAAGATCAATTAAGGGACTAAGTAAGTGAACAGACAATTCTCAAATGACAGAGCCCAAGTGGGAATAAACATCTGTATGAAATATGTCTGTATGAAATGTGAATTTGGACTGCTTACTGGCCCGAATATGCTCTAAATTCTTTGTTTCATAGCAAGTAGATGTGCAACATAGAACTTTAAGTGTTGGATGGAGAGGAATTCAGGTCAAACTCTTTGGAGTAGATGTCAATAGAAAACCAAAGGCATTTGGCAATGTCACATTTGAATAAAAAATGGTCTTACTTTTTTGGGGCCTGGGGGGTTGTTCTAGAGACTTTATTTTAGACATGGTGAGACTTACAAATGGCAGAGGAGAAATCTTTCACTTTAATTACAAGTCTGCAAGAGGCTACATAATTTTGGGGCACTCATGAAGATGTCACAAAACCAGTTATGTTCTTGACCCCTGATGCTCAAATGAGAAGACTTGGAGCACAAGAAATCGCTCCTGGGTGTGTAGATGCATGGGTGGGTGTCTTTTTGTCCTTTGTTGACAGCTGACTCCAAGGCTCTATGTTCGCAGTCCTTTCTTGTCCCTACTTGTCTTTACTTTTTTTTTTTTTTTTTTTTTTTTAAAGCAAGTGTCTCACTATGTAGCTCAGGCTAGTCTTAAACTGGAAATCTTTCACCATTACCTGGCCTCAGACTTTTATTCAGTTAATGAAAAAAAAAAAGTCCTATAGATAAACAAGAATGCTACAAAGAACATTTGAGGAATACAAACTGGTGTCATCAGTTTGGGGGTGGGGAGAAGTACCAAATAAGAGTGCTAATTTACATTCAATTCTGGCTAATGTTTATTCTGCAATACACTGAGGCTTTTTGAGCTGACTGCAAGCCAAATCATATCAGTAGTATCTGGAAGTTAACATTTAATTTTATGAGACTAACATCTTCTGGATTCAAATTAGTTGTCGATAGTTAGTGAAAATTAAAAACATTGAGTCAGTCTGCTGGCTGACAATGAAGCGTAGAAGAAAATGTGTTGCCATTATACTTAGCAAGTCACGTGGTCATCATTTTCCTTTATTTTCAAGTTCTGGGTAGTTTCTCAGGGGCAATCTTCTCTGTAACCCTGGACAACTTCTAAAGAGGAATCTCATCTTGGTCACAAAGAAATCTAGTCTCAAAGCATTTTCATAATAAAATATTTAATTGAACTTATTGTTTTGTTAAAAATTTTCCACACTTCTTAGAAGTAACAGAAATTACAAGTTGTGGGCTTGGTGAAATTTGCTCCCACCTTTCCTAAATTGAGACGGAGGCCTGCTACAAATTGTAAGGGTGAGACTGGGAGGGAGGGGGCCTTCAATAAGGATGTAAAGTGAATGAAGAAATAAATAAAAATAAATAAACAGAAGAAATTTAAAAACAAAAACTAAATCAAAACAAAACAACAACAAAAGAGATTCAGAAAACAACCAACACAGATCCCGGACTCTGCAGAGCTCATTCGTGCAGCAAATGGGCTCTTCCAGGCCAGAATTTGGTTAAGGCGCAGAGACCGGGCACCATCTTGCATGAGTCCTGTCTGCTCATATGGCTTTGGAAGTCAAAGGTCATTGCATTTTTCCATAGCAAGGGTCATCAGAGGATCCAGCTCCTTTGTTGGTCTAGAAAAGTAGTTTACAAGTAGCTACAAGGCGAGGGCTTTGAACTAGAACCTCGGAGAGCTCCGTGTAGTAAGAATGTGATAAGAAGGTGCTCCGGAGTACAATAGATAGAAGCCACTTCCTGTACAGATCCCCACCACCACTACTTCGGCAAGGAGGCGCACTGGGAGTGGGAGGAGCACTGGGAGTGGGAGGAGCACTGGGAGTGGGAGGAGCACTGGGAGTGGGAGGAGTGGTTGCATGTGATTTTGTGTGGCATCTAAATTGCAGAATATCTGAGACCGAGGAAAAGGTGCACATTGTAGCAACGCCTGCCCTGCAACATGTATTGCTTCAGTTCCCCATTGTTTGCCTGTCTCATGAACTCTTGATGCCATTAGTGCTCAGATTAGCCAGCAGAAATCTTGTTTTCCACCCCACCCTGTTCTGAAGACAGCAGCCAAGCATAACTTCCATCATTTCTGCCCACAAGCTATGCCCTCTGGTTGCTAGGCAAGCAGCATAAACGGGAGAACAGGCTAAACAACACCTGTGAGGGATTTGTCTTAATTAGATAATTTAAAATGGGAAGACCGTCCCTAAATCTGGATCTTTTGAGGTGGAAAGGTCCGCATTTAATCTGGACCTTACATGTCTTCTTCTACTTTGCCTGCTTGTCTTCAATCTTGTTGGCAAGTTCATTTCTTCACTGGTATTAATAAACAGAGACACAATGTGAAAGAAACACCACCAGCTATACATCAGATAGGTGGTTGATATCTAGAATATATACAGTTTCTACAAAACTAAACACAAAAATCAAGTATCCAAATAATAGATGAACGATCTGAGTAGATTGTTCTCAAAAGGAGAAAATACAAGTGAGAGCTTAACCCTTGAAAAAAGTGTTTAACCTCCTTAGCCATCATAAAGATTATACTGAAATTTCATGTCACCACAGTCAGGATGGATTGTAGCAAGAAAATAAAGGATAAATATGGACAAGGGTGTGGGGAAAGAGGAACCTTAAATGTAACTTATGGGGATATAATTTAGTGTATTGATTTCTATAGCATTTTCTGGAAAATGAAAGAATTTAGTAGAATAAGTCAGACTCAGAAAAACACATCACATATTTAAAATTCATAATGTGTGGTGTGCTTGTGTGTGTGTGTGCACGTGTGTGTGTGTGTGTGTGTGTGTTTATCAAAGTAGACAAAACAAGAAGGGGGACCATGAGACAGAGGACTAGATCTTGAGCAGGGTGAGAGTGAACAATGGAATTAAGGTGTGGCAGAAGCAGAGGTGTACCCTGCTGATTAATTTTAAATGTCAACTTGACACAACCTAGAATCACCTGGGAAGAGAGATTTAATGAGGGATTGTCTACATCAGGTTGGCCTGTGGGATGTCTGTGGGAGGTTGTCTTGATTGTCTTCACTGATGTGGGAAGACCTACTCTACATGTGAGTGGCACCTTCCTGTCAGTGGCCCAGATGAAAGGCTATGGAAGCAAGCAAGCTCATTGCATGTTTTCTGGCTTGGGGTTGACTGTGGCTGCTGAGTTAGTTCATCTACTCTGTGGCTGCCACTGTTGATCCTTCAATAATATTAGAACCAGCTTCTCAGGCTTCTAACATGGACTAAAGACCAGTGCCTCTCAACCTTCCTAATGCTGTGACCTTTCAATACAGTCCGTCTCGTAGTGACCCTCCCCCTAACAAAAATTTATGGGCGGTGCTACTTCATAACTGTAATTATGTTACTGTTATGAATTATAATGTTAATATCTGTGTTTTCCTATGGTCTTAAGTGACCCCTGTGAAAGGGTAATTTGACCCCAAAGGGACTGAGACCCTCAGGTTAGGAACCACTGCTCTACAGGAATCTTCCAGGCCAGGACTCTGCCAGGTAGAGACTATGGAGACACACAGCCTTGTGGACCCAGCAACTACCGTATTCTCAGCCTCTCTGATGTGACATCCACTACTTAGAGCATACTATATAAGCCAATCTAAGAAATTCTCTTTGAATATATATTCATTATGTCAGCTCTGTTCTTCCAGAGAACCCTAAGTATTATTTAATGAGAAGACAGAGACAAGCAGAAGAAGGGCAGGAAAGATGGGGGCAGAATACTGGGCAAGGGAAACAAATAAAACAAAACTCTGCCCGTTCAAGCCTCACCTCTATCTCCAGGGCGAAGCCCTCAGAACAAGCTCCACAGCCATGGCAATAGAAAAGTAACTAAGACACATTGTACCTCCAAGCTTGCATGGGACTCATATTATTCCCACCTCAACCTTCTGAGGGATGGAATCACACATGTGCTTCTATGCCTGGATGCCTGGTATGGCAGCAATTCTTTTATCTAAGATGGTGTTTTGTGAAAAGGCTAATTTTTAATGGCATACATGTTTGTCCTTGAGGTAATTGTAACTTAGGGGCAGTAGAAGTGCTTTACATTTTGTCTTGTGACAGACAAAGCACCCCCCTCCTCGGTTCTCAAGGGTCAATAGTTATAATACAAACCATTTCCCTACTTCATGTAATCTATTCTTAAAGAGAAATTAGAATATGGATAACTGACATTTGCGATACAAAAGTCCACACTGTGGACAGGACACTGGTTACAGCAACATTGGCTACTACTGCATCAATCTGTGCTGAGGGGCTGGTGGTCTCATCTCACCAATGATCAATTTCCTCAAGCTGGTGTTACAAATCTGTACAAGGTTAATGATTTTTAAACTACACAGATCATTGCCATATTGTTCTTCAGGTCAGAAGTCTGAAATCGATTTCACTGCGCTTAAATGAAGGCATCAGAAGGGCCAGTCTCCTCTAGACGTGCTGGGAGAGAATCTGTTGCTTTACCCTTGGGGGCTTCTGTAGTTGTATTTGGAGTTCCTTTCTCCATCCCTCAAAGCACATCTTCCTTTCACCACAGCAGCCATCCCTGCCTTCCTCTGCTCTGCCAGGACTGTTCATCCCGAAGAAACAGAATGAATGCCCACCTGCAAATTATTTTAGATGTCCAGACTTCTGACTATACACTCACCCACCCAGGAGGTATGAAAGCATGTAAGACAGGAGGAACTCCATGAGTTCCAGGCTAGCCCAGTCTTGTGTAACAGGTTTCTCTGAGTTTGCATAACAGGGCCCCAGACCTTAGTAGGCCACCAGACCTTAGCACAACTGACTCCATAATGGAAGTACCATTCAGGCTGCAAAATTCAGCATGTAGACAGCACCACCTGCCAAAATGAAAACAAAGACTTAACCCATCAAAGTCCATAGTTCTGGGAAAGTCTCTAATGTGCTAATCTTGTTTTTTGGCTTCTATAGTTCTGCTTCTGGCTAACTGTTCTTTTTAATGGAAGTATGTCAACACAGAACACTCTGTGTGTGTGTCTGTGTGTCTATGCGTGCCTGTGCATGTGTGTGTGCGCGTGTGTGCGCACAAACGCACACATGCACGCTCATGCATGCACACTTAAAAGTCTCCCTGAGAAAGGCTTGGGGCCGCACTGGGATCCTGAATACCCTGTGTAGTTGCCTGCCAGGTAATAAAGACTTTCTATTGGCTTAAATCCATTTCCCAGCAGTCTTCTCTGATGAAATGGAAACATTTCATCCTGCAGGGAATTTCTTAAAACAGGGAGGTAAACGACTCAAATAATCTTCAGGAAGTCTCTGAAACGGACTAGACTTACTAGGCTCCTCCCTACCAGAGTAAGCAATAAAGGCTGAGAGACTCTCTCAGAAGAGCTGCAAAGATGACTCAGAAAAGCCAAACTGCATGAAGACTCTGAGAGCACACCAGCTGCCTAGAAGGACAAACCAGTTGAGCTGCTCAAAAGAGGTTTGACTGAGTCTTTTGGAAAGGACATGCTTCAACTTGTTGAGCTGCCTGCAGGCTGTTCAGTGTGCTCCATGTTCCCAGCTTTTGTGAGCTGTCACCCATGGACTTTGGTGATACAGCTGTCTTTGAGTCATTTCTGTTTTTCAAAGTAACCCTCACCCATACTCTTGTAAGTAACCCCAGGAAAAACTTATTGGTTCACCAAGTTGGACTTTGATGGTATCTGTACTTTGTTCTGTTGTGTATGGGCTCCCTATCTGGGATGAATAGATGTATGTATTTTGTCACTGTAAGAAAATTTTTGTCACACAACAGTCTACAACATGAGTTCAGTCAAAGCTATCCTGAGATAGTCAGCAAGACTAGCTAAAAAAAAAAAAAACAAAAAACAACAAACAAACAGAAATTGTGTGTGTGTGCATGTGTGTGTGTGTGTGTGTTTGTATGGTTGTTCGTGCATCTCATTTAAGAGGTCTACATTGAATGTTTGCTTCTTTTGCCCTCCACCACAGTTTTAAAGACAGGGTTTCTTATTGAACCTGAAGCTCCCCAATTTGGCTATGCTGGCTGGCCAATAAGCTCCAGGGATCTACCTATGTCTGTCTGAAGGTATAAACACAATTTCCTAACCCCATTTCATGTGAACAAGCTTTATAACCAAGGTATCTCCTTGGCACCTGAAAAGGTTTTTTTTCTAACATAATTGAATATTTTTAGGGCAGAAACACTACAACCCTCCAAGCAAGTCTGAAGTGTGAACCAGGAAGGGGACAGACATGAATGCTTAGTTAACTTTTTCATTTTGCTCATCCCTGGACACCAGCACATTGCTTGGTGCTACTCACATTTGGGGTATGTTTTCCATCTTTAGTGAAAACTTTCTGAAAACACTTTTATACTTACACACAGATGTATGTCTACGTGTGATTCTATTTTTCCTTTCTGAGACAAGGTCTTATTATGTAGCCTTGACTGTCCTGGAACTCATTATGTAAATGAGGCTGACCTCAAACTCACAGAGATCTTCCTGCCTCTGTCTTTTTGACTGGTGATTGTAAATCTAGTCAAGTTGTCTGTGGATATTCCTCATCATAATTATACGGTCCTTTTCAATTTTAACTTATTTAGTTATTTTCCTGTTCTATTGCCTTATCTATGACCTTCAATATAATAATGTGTGGTGTGGCAAGATGATATTCTTGGCAAATTTATGTTTACCTCCTTCCTAACATTAATGGAAATACCTCTAAAATTTCCCAATAATCTTAAGTACAGATGGTTTGGGAATCCCTTTTCATTTTTTAGCCCATTTGTATTCCTGATCCCAGTTCTTCTTCACATTTGAATTATATTTAGTTCTAATAGTCTTTTTCAAAGTATCTTGGGCCTGTGAAAATCTTGCTAGAGAAAAAGGGGAGGAGCTGGAGAGATGGTTCTGCAGTTAAGAGCACTAGCCACTCTTACAGAGAACGTGGGTTCCTTTCCCAGCACGCACAGGATTGCTTTGTGATTTCAGTTCCAGAGTATCTGGTGCCCTCTTCTGGTCTTCACGTGCATCAGACATGCTCATGGGTACACATATATACATATAGGCAAAATACTTATATGTATAACATTTTAAAAATGAATACAAAATTTAAAATCTATCATGTTCTATATTTTAGGACTTTAAAAAGTGTAGGTCTGCATAATTAAACTAATAGCTATGAATCGAAAGTTTAGTTTTAAAAATATAGTCTCCTATGCCAACCCCTTTCCAGAGACAGCACAGCTTGTACAGTGCCAGCCTCCTCCCTGAGGCATTAGGATGAAAGTCAGAGTGAACAAATTTGGATGCACTGTGTGCCCGGTTACCAGGGCTGCCTCCAACTCTGGCAAAGTAGATATTTTTGCTGCCAATGACCCTTTCATTTATATCAACTACATGGTCTACATGTTCCAGTATGATTCTTTCCACAGCAAGTTCCATGGCACAGTAAAGGCTAAGAATGGGAAACTTGTTATCAATGGGAAGGCCTTCTTCATATTTCAGTCTCAAGATCTTCCCAATATCAAATGGGGTGATGCTGGTGCTGAGTATATTGTGGAATCTACTGGTGTTCTGACCACCATGGAGAAGACTGGGGCCCACTTGAAATGGGGGAGGGGTAGAAGGATCGGTATTTCTTCCCCTTCTTCTGATGCTTTTGTTGCAGTAAATCTCTGACCCAAATAAGACCAGTCAAGGAAAACACAACTCAATAATTATGGTATAAACTGCACACCTAGATTGGGCAGATTTACCATTACACTACTCTATTCCCCAGCTATGAGATCCCTTATAACTTTCGGTTTATTCAGGCTGTGTGCTTGTCCTTCCACCTCCGGCTCCTCTGTCATCGGCTTCCTACTCCTTCACCTTCCTCTGTAGGCTTCCTTCTTCCTTCGACTTCCTTATACTTTCTCCTCCCTAAGCCTTTTTTTCTGCCTCCCCTTCTACTGCCCAATCACTGGCTCTAGCCTTTATTTTACAAGTTTAATTGGACAGAAGGTTCACAAGACGTCACCTGTGTACAGATTCAATCATCCTCTGCAGCCCCTCCCAGGAAAGTGGAACTAGGATCAAAATACAAGGCTGGGGCTATCCACAACATGCTTCCATGTTTGTGGTGGGTGTGAACTGTGAGAAGTATGACAACTCACTCAACATCATCAACAATGCCTACTATACTTTAGTGGTTGGAATAGGAATGGCTTCCATAGGTCCATATATTTGAATGCTTGGTCATTAGGGAGTGGCACTACTGGAGAGGGATTAGGAAGTGTGGCCTTGTTAGAGGAAGTGTATCACTGGGGGTGGGCTTTCAGTTTTCAAAAGCTGAATCCAGGCCTAGTGTCTGTCTCTTTTCCTGCTGCCTGCAGATCCAGATGTAGAGCTCTCAGCTACCATGTCTGCCTGTGTGCTACCATGATCCCTGGTGTAAGGACAATAATGAACTAAATAAAGCTTTGAAACCCTAAGTACATTTCTGATTAAATGCTTTATTTCACAAAAGTTGCCATAGTCATAGTGTCTCTTCACAGCAATAGAACACTGACTAAGACATATACCACCAACTGCTTAGCTCCCGCCCTGGCCAAGGTCATCAATGACAACTTTAGCATTGTGAAAGGACTCATGACCATAAATCCTGCTACCCAGAAGACTGTGGATGGCCCTCTGGAAAACTGTGGCTTGATGGCCGTGGAACCACAGTTTTATAAGCCCAGGATAAGTATTTCACAGTAGATGGGAGAAATCTTATCATACTACCTTTATTTTCAGACATATTTTCTTTGATATTGAGAACAATTATGAATCAGATAGTCTCACCTTCCCTATTTTATAGTTGAGAATGTGAAGCCTCGATGATCTCAATAAAGTAGTGGCTTTTAACCTTGGTTGTAAGTTGGAATCACCCGGGGGTATTTTTTTTAAAGAACATTGTGCTACACTCAAACTTAATTGGTTTAGAACCACAGCTCTGAACACTGGATGGTTTTGTTTATCTTCCCCTAGGGAGCTATTTGGCAATGTCAAGAGGTATTTTGGTTGTACTGATGTAACAGTGACACATAGAGGGTAGACTCCAGCTATGCTTCTAAACAGCCAGAAAACACAGCATAGCCCTGTCACAACAAAAACTTATCCAGCCTCAAAGGTTATTAGTGCCAGAGTTCAGAATCACAAGTGTATTAGAGGGGATGGAATACACCAAGAAAATTGCCTTTCAGATATGGAAGGACTCATGCACACATGAACTCAAAGACAAGTCCAAGTCACATGGAGTTCCAGTGCTGAGAAGGGGAGTGGACGTGATTCCCCATTCTTAACCCAGAAGTGATACCCAATGAACAATCCCTCAAAAAAGACAAAATTAGTCTTCGCCAATGGAGTCTCACTGCATATACAAACCACACTTAAGGCAGATCCTATGTCCAGCAGTGGATAACCAATACAGAACTAACTTGGTGGCATTTTTGAAGTTTTTGTTTTATAATGCTTTGTTTGGCCATTTAAAAAAATATTACTGGTCTTTGCTTATATATTATGATTTCCAATTTTGTGTTCTTATGGTGTGTGTATTTGTTCCTTGTGCTTTTAATTTTTTCCCCTGTTTGTTTTGTTTTATTCTGGCTTCTTTGTTTACCTATTTGTTTTCTAGAGGGACAGCATCGAGTTGGATGGGTGCAGAGGTGCAGAGGATTTAGGAGGAGATGAGGAAGGAGAGGCCATGATGAGACTATATTGTATGAAAAACGTTATTTTAAAAAACAGGAAGGGGGACAACATTTGAAATGTAAATAAATAATAAAATAAATAACCAATAAAAATGTGGATGTAAGGCGAGACCCAGGCACTGATAGGAAAGTTTCTCCCAGTGAATTCACATTTGGTAGTTTTCTCCGGTAAGTGAGCAAGGCCTGGTATTTGAGAACTAGCAGGAGCTTTCTGAAAGGATTTCACAGAGAGCATTTATCAGGGACTTAGGAACAGAAGCTTGTGTTGGTGCCAGCCAGAGAGGAAGAGACCCACCCACCAAGATCAGGAAGAAGAGGGTTATATGCTAATATAGACTGTGAACCATTGCCAATCAAAATGTAGCAGGGCTTCCTTAAAAACCAAATCTCATGCAAAAATGCCAGTACTGTGTTAAAAAAAAAAATCTGTTAAGACTCAGACTGAAACCCGGTGTGGTGGTGCATTCCTGTTTTCCCAGCACTTGGGAGATTCAGTTATCAGGATTTTCGGTGTGAGGTTTGACTAGGATATGTAGTGAAACAGCCATAGAGTGGGTTAAAAGGGGAGAAAAGAAAGGAAAAGAGAGGAGAAGGAGGTGAGGAAGAGAGGGAGGGAGGGAAGGAGGGGGGAAGAAGGAAGGGATCTGAACATCAGTAGCTGGTACCAAAGTGTTAGATGATTTATCTTAATGACTTTGTTTCATGGGGCTCAGAATGCATGCCAAGGTTATTAGGCAGGATAACGGAGAACACAGTCAAGATGACTATAGTCATCTTAGTGATAACTTGTATAGCTCATATCAGCAGACAACTGAACTTTCAAGAAAAGACAACTGTACCTTTCCATTGGCATCTTTTTTTTTAACTTGTCTACTCTGCAGAGTAATATTGAGGACACCAAAGGTTTTGATGATGTGTTTCTTGGTAGGTGGGAGGTTTGAGAACATTTACTTGAGTGGTTCCTGCTCCCAAATATTTGGAAAACTGCTTAAAGGAAGGATGGCTGAAAGCTCTGAGAAAAGGTGCAGATTCTGGTGCTTTCCAAAGAAAATGCTTGCGTGAAGATGCCAGAGGTAGAAATACGGAGAAAGAGTCAGAACTATATGCTGTTTTCCAGTTCAGACTAATGAGATGAGGTTAGGCCAGAGAGCATAAACGGAGGTTAAATAGAGCGTGCAGAAAGTGCTCCAGAGAGAGATGCTGGGAAGATTCATAATGCAAGGATTCCAAGTAATGTAATGCCAAGGTAGAAGGAAAACACTATGTGGAAATGTTTCCAAAGGTTCTTTGACTATCTACTACATTGAAAACCTACCTGCTGGGCAGTGGTGGCGCACACCTTTAATCCCAGCACTTGGGAGGCAGAGGCAGGCAGATTTCTGAGTTCGAGGTCAGCCTGGTCTACAGAGTGCGTTCCAGGACAGGACAGCCAGGGCTGTACAGAAAAACCCTGTCTTGAAAAAACAAAAACAAAAAACAAAAAACAAAAAACAAAAAACAAAAAACAAAAAAAAAAAAGAAAGAAAAGAAAACCTACCTACTGTCCTTGTTAAAAATACAGATTTGGGGCCTGGGGCGGACCCGTAGCTGGTCTGCTCCTGTGGAAACACCGGATCCTGAGACACCCTAGAGGGACCCACTGCACCCAGAGCAGAAGGTAAGACACCTTGCCCACTACCCCAAACCCCAGAGTTACAACCGGGAGCCAGGTGGGGCTTAAGGAACTAGCAGGCACCCACCCCGCCCCATACCACTCCCCTTCTGCCCGGACCCTGGTTCTTTTGCCTGGGGCAGACCCTTAGCTGGTCTGCTCTGGTGGAAACACCTGATCCTGAGACAACCTAGAGGACCTACTGCATCCAGAGCAGAGGAGCCTAGTTCTTCTGACTGGGGCAGACCCTTAGCTGGTCTGCTCTTGTGGAAACACCTGATCCTGAGACAAACTAGAGGACCTACTGCATCCAGAGCAGAGGACACTTAGCTGGTCTGCGCCTGTGGATACATCTGATCCTGAGAAATCCTAGAAGATCAACTGCATCCAGAGCAGAGGGAGCTTAGGATCACAGGAACACAGAGACACCTGGAATCTGAGGAGATCTGACACAAGCAAGATAACTGGAAAGACAGACTCCAGTCAGACACAGTGAGCACAGGTAACACTAGAGTCAACCAGATGGCGAAAGGCAAGCACAAGAACACAAGCAACAGAAACCAAAGTTACCTGACATCATCAGAACCCACTTCTCCCACCATAGCAAGTCCTGGATACTCCATCACACAGGAAAAACAGGACTCAGAATTAAAATCACTTCTCATGATGATGATGGAGGATTTTAAGAAGGACATAAGTAACTCCCTTAAAGAAATACAGGAGAATACAGGTAAACAGGTAGAAGCCCTTCAAGAGGAAACAAAAAAATCCTTTAAAGAATTTCAAGAAAACATAACCAAACAGGTGAAGGAATTGAACAAAACCATCCAGGATCTAAAACTGGAAATAGAAACAATAAAGAAATCTCAAAGGGAGACTACTCTGGAGATAGAAAACATAGGAAAGAGATCAGGAGTCATAGATGCAAGCATCACCAACAGAATACAAGAGATAGAAGAGAGAATCTCATGCACAGAAGATACCATGGAAAACCTCGACACAACAGTCAAAGAAAATGCAAAATGCAAAAAGCTCCTAACACAGAACATCCAGGAAATCCAAGATGCAATCAGGATACCAAACCTAAGGATAATAGGTATAGATGAGAGTGAAGATTCCCAATCTAAAGGGCCAGTAAATATCTTCAACAAAATTATAGAGGAAAATTTCCCCAACCTAAAGAACGAGACACCCATAAACATACAAGAAGCCTACAGAACACCAAACAGACTAGACCAGAAAAGAAATACCTCCCGTCACATAATAATCAAAACACCAAATGCACAAAACAAAGAAAAAATACTAAAAGCAGTAAGGGAAAAAGGTCAAGTAACATATAAAGGCAGACCTATAAGAATTACACCAGACTTTTCACCAGAGACTATAAAAGCCAGAAGATCCTGGTCTGATATCATACAGACCCTAAGGGAACACAAATGCCAGCCCATACTGCTATACCCAGCAAAACTCTCAATCACTATAGATGGAGAAACCAAGATATTCCATGACAAAACCAAATTTGCACAATATCTTCCCACAAACCCAGCATTTCAAAGGATAATTGTTTCTAGAATTTAATGAAAATGAGGAAACATCATACTAGAATTTGTGGGACTCCATGAAAGCAGTGCTAAGAGGAAAACTCATAGCTCTAAGTGCCTACAAAAAGAATTGGAGAGCGCACACATTAACAACTTGATGGCACACCTGAAAGCTCTAGAACAAAAAGAAGCAAATACACCCAAGAGGAGTAGGTGTCTGGAAATAATCAAAAAATAAATAAAAAAAAGAAAAAAATATATAACAAAAAAAAATTGCATTATTTACACTGCTGGGAGTTTGCTTTTGTTTTGATCTGATTGTGACCATGCCTGGTTCATTATTCTTCAACTAAGAGAGTATTTAACAATTTTGATTTTTACAGGAGGACACAGTTGAGAAATTTTGAACTTATTAAAAAAGATTTTGAATTTTTAAGAGATTGGATATCTGAAAGAGACTGTACTTTTAATTTATTTGAATTTTAAATACTGTGGGACTTTTAAAAGTTATTTATGTTTTTAATGTGAGATTCATGGGACAAATGATAAAGAAAAGGTCGTGGCTTAATGGTGATATGTTTGAGTAACAACTTGACAAGGGATCAATTGTTCTGGATAGTTTTATGTAAACTTGACATAGCTAAAGTCATCTGAGAGTAAGGATCCTTAATTAAGTGCATGCCTCCATAGGATCAGGCTGTAGATACACCTGTGGGGCATTTTTTTAATTACTAATTAATGATGGAGAATGAGTTCATTGTGTATGGGGCTGGCCCATTGCTGGTGGGGTCACTACTGGTCTGGTAATTCTGGATTCTATTTTTTTTTTTAAATAAAGCAAACTGAGCAAGCCATGAGGAGCAATCCAGTAAGCAGTAACTTTCCATGGTCACTTCATCAACTCCTGCTTCAAAGTTGCTGCCCTGTTTAAGTTCTTGTTCTGTCTTCCTTAGTGACAGACAGTTACCTAGAAGTATACACTGAAATACACCCCCTGTTTTCCCAGGTTGCTTTTGGTCATGGTGTTCCATCACAGAAATAATAATACTAATTCGATAGATAAATATATCTGCCTTGAAAACATATCTGGCATAGGTTACATGTCCTCAAAGGCATCAAAGGCATCAAAGGCTTTGTGACGTCTCAGCCACTGCTTAGCTGCCGTTGACTAGGAAGGACTTTGCTGACCAATAAAGGCTGAGGGTGTGGTCCACCATTGTCCTGACAGGTAGTTAAGCAGGGAGCTCAGAACTCTGGGGTCAGTTGGTGGAGGAGCACACTGTGGCACCCATGGCTAAGAAAGCCGTGAAGCCTGGTGCTGCTGCCAGGAGATCCCGGCAAAAGAAGAGCCAAACATCACAACAACGGAGGTCTACACATTCCAACAAGACCCGGGGTGCCTCTCATCGCAAAAACAGTGCTAAGGTGAGAGGTCCCAGCTAAGCTCATTGTCCCCCTTCTGAGGCCATCCCTCCCCCTAAGATTTTCTCAGACCTGCTATAAATTTCTCATCTACCTCCGTCCCTTTTCTCGAAAGGGACATCCATTCACTCTTTCTCCAAAACCAGTGCCCTTGTGAATTTAGTATGTAATTATTTCCGATCGTGCAGAAACAGAAGAGCCGTTTTCAACTGTCAGCTGGAGCAAGATGGAAGGTATCTGTCAGAGCAAGATCGAAGGTATCTGTCAGAGCAAGATCGAAGGTATCTGTCACAGTGAGAATTCATGAAGAACTTATTCAACTGGCTCCATCTCTGGGTCTGGCTCCTGCTCCAGCTGCAGCTGCAGCTCCGGCTCCGGCTCCTGCTCCTGCCTTACTCATCCGTAACCGAATGAATGAGACCACTGGGTACCCACCTTCAGGATTCCACCTTGCCCTGAAAGCCCCCCAGTCCGTGGTGAAGGCATTGCAAGCTTCTGTGCCCCAAGTGGGTCCAAAGACCTATGAGTCATCTGTGAATGGGTCTAGGAGCTGGTCCATGATCAGGCTGCCAAGGGAAAAATTCACCACATAAATGTTGTATGATGGTGACAATAAAATCAATCAAATGAGAAAATATGTATGTTACTCTCAGTCTCTGATTGTGTAATTGGAGTTGGTTGGGGGGAGGTAGAGGAAGGAAAGACTGGGCAGATGATGATAAGGAACATGTGTTTTCTACAAGGTTGGCAATGGGATGAGCAATCCCCTGATAGGCAGACACAGGAGGGTAAGAACTGAGGTAGCACAAAAATCCCCTGAAGCTTTATTTCACAAGGTAACAGGGAAAACCCAGGGTCTTCCTATATGTCACTAGCTAGGGCTGCAGCATAGTTTCAGGCTATTACAACCATATGAAATGAGGTGTGGGTGGCAGTTCCAGTGTCAACTTAGGCAGACAAGATGGATCCCCAAGTGGGGTGGTCCCTGGATAGCCCTTCCTTCAGTCTCTGCTTCATTTTGTGTCCTTCTCTTTCCTTTAGACAGGAACATTTCTGGGTTAAAAACTTTGAGATAGGTGTGTGGCCCCATCCGTCTACTGAGGACCAAGCCTATCTACTGCAGGTGGTCTCTACAGGTTGTATCTCTCCTTTGTTGGGTATTTCAGCTAAAGTCATCCCGGTTTGATTCAGGGAGCCTCTTTCAAACCTGACATCTGGGACCCTCCAGTGGCTACTCCAGTTCCTCATCCTCCATTGCTACATATTTTTATTCAATTTCCTGATGCTCTGTACCTCTCTCCCATCCCCTCCAGTACCTGATCCTGTTCCCCATTTTCCTCTCCCCCTCCTCTCTCCCTCCCATATCTTCCCTAGCTCCAGCTCCGGAGGTCATCCTGTTCACTGGTCTATGCAGGACTGAAACTTCCACACTCTGGTCTTCCTTCCTCCTAAGCTCCATATGGTCTATGGGTTGTATCTTGGGCATTATGAGCTTTTGGGCTAATATCTACTAATCAGTGAGTGGATACCATGTGTGTTCTTTTATGTCTGGGTTCCCTCACTCAGGAAGATATTGTCTAGTTTCATCCATTTACCTGCAAATTTCATGAATTCATTGTTTTAATAGCTGAGTAGTACTCCATTGTGTAAATGTACCACAGTTTCTGTAGCCATTCTTCTTCTTCTTCTTCTTCTTCTTCTTCTTCTTCTTCTTCTTCTTCTTCTTCTTCTTCTTCTTCTTCCTCCTCCTCCTCTTCCTCCTCCTCCTCTTCTCCTCCTCCTCCTCTTCCTTCTTCTTCTTCTTTGCAGTTAGAAATCTGACTACAGGAGCCTGATATAGCTGTGTCCTTAGAGGTCTGCCAGAGCCTGAAATATACAGAGGCAGATGCTCACAGCTAACCATTTAGCTGATCATGGGGTTCCCAATGGAGGAGTGAGAGAGAAGACTGAGGGAGCTGAAAGGATTTGTGGCCACATGGGGAGAGCAACAATACCAACCAACCAGAGCTCCCAGTGTCTAAACCACCAGCCTGGGAGCACATAGTGAGGGACCCACAGCCCCAGCTGTATAAGTAAGAGAAGATAACCATTGTTAGTCATAGGTGGGTGAGGAAGTCCTTGGTCCAGTGAAGGCTGGATGCCCCAGTGTGGGGGAAATCGTGGGTGGGGAGGTGGGAGTGGGTGGGTGGGGGCATATTCTCATAGAAGCAGGAGGTGAGGGGATGGGATAGAGGGTTCCTGGTTGGGTCTGGGGAATGGGGAAAGAAGATTACATCTGAGATGTAAATAAAATATCTAATAAAAAATTAAAAAAAAAAAAGCTAAAAAATTAAAAATAAATAAATCTTTAAAAAATAAAAAATTGAAATAAAAATAAAAAATAAAAAAATGAAAAAAACAAAACAAACAAAACAAACAAAAACAAAACAAAACAAAACAAAAAGAATTGCAGGGAAATGGAGAAGAGACTGAGGGAAAGGAGGTCCTCAGAAAATTGGACTTATCACTACCTGAGGACCCAGCTATACCACTCCTGGGTATATATCCAGAAGATGCTCTAACACATAACAAGGACATATGCTCCACTATGTTCATAGCAGCTTTATTTATAATAGCTATAAACTGGAAAGAACCTAGATGCCCTTCAACAGAGGAATGGATACAAAAAATATGGTACATTTATACAATGGAATATTACTCAGCTATTAAAAACAATGAATTTGATAAATTCTTATATAAATGGATGGAACCAGAAAATATCATCCTGAGTGAAGTAACCCAATCACAAAAGAACATACATGGTATTCACTCACTGATTATTGGATTTTAGCCCAGAAGCCTGAAATACCCAAGATTCAACTCACAGACCACATAAAGCTCATGAAGAATGATGACCAAGTAGGGGGTGGCTTCCGTCCTTCTTAAGAGGAGTAACAAAATACTCAAGGGTACAAATATGGAGACACAGTGCAGGACAGAAACTGAAGGAGGGACCGTCTACAGACCATTCCACCTGGATATCCATCCTATGTGCAGTCACCAAAGGTAGAGGTTGATGTGGATGTCAGGATGTACATGCTGACAGGAGCCTGATATAGCTGTCTCCTTAGAAGTCTGCAAGAGTCTGACATACTCAGAGGCAGATGCTCACAGCTAACCATTAAACTGATCATGGGTTCCCAATGGAGAAGATAGAGTGAAGGCTGAAGGAGTTGAAAGGGTACGGGACCCTATGAGGAGAGCAACAATCCCAACCAACCAGAGTCCCCAGGGTCTAAACCACCAGCCTGGGAGCGCTTAGGGAGGGACCCATGGCTCCAGCTATATATGCAAGGGAGCTATATATAAGTGGGAGAAGAGATCCTTGGTCCCATGAAGGCTGGACGTGGGGGGGGGATATTCGAGGGTGGGGAGGTGAGGTACGGGGGAGGGTGGGTGGGAGTACACCAACGTGGAGGCAGGAGGAGGGGGGAAGGGATAGCGAGTTCCTAGGAGGGAGGGGGGGAAATGGGGTAAGGAGAGAACATCTGAAATGTAAAAAAATTTCCAATAAAAAATAAAAAAAAATACAGATTTGGGGGGGTGGATCTGGATGAGGGGTGACTGTGTGTGTGTGTTGTGTGTGTGTACACTTGTATGTGGAGGCGAGATGTTATCTGTGGGGGTTGCCATTGTAAGTCTTTCTTAATTCCTTTCCATCTTATTAGTCATTCCTATTTAAAACTTTATTTATGTTTTTGTGTTTAGGTGAGTGTATTCTATGTGTGTATGAGTACACAGAGAGGCAAAAGAAGGCTTCAGATCCTCTGAAGCTCGAGTTGCAGTCAGTGGCCCAACATGGGTACTGGGGACTGGGTACTCTGAAAAGCAGCAAGTGCTCTTGACCAGCTAAGCTGTCTCTAACCTCTTCATTATTTGACAATTTCATACATATATACACTAATTTTGGACACCTAGCCCCATTGCAGATTCTTATCCATCCCACTTTACTGTTGAAACCCCCCCCCCTTTTCCTAATAAGCCCTCTCCTAATTTAATGTTATTTGCTTTCACTGAATTGAATTATGATTTCCTGCATGAGCATGAGTGATTTGTGTGTGCGTGTGCCTGTGCGTGTACATGTGCACATGCATGTGTGATCTTCAGTGGTGTAGCCACTGATTTGCCCACATTACTTTTTGAGATAAACTCTCAGTGAATGTGAAAGATGGTGATTTGGCTACACTGTTCAGAAAGCCCAAGGGATTCTCCAGTCTCTGTCTTTCCAGTGCGGGCATTACAAGCTATCCAGAGCATTAATGGTCAAGCGGACACACATGGAACCTGGAGGGAGGGAACATCAATTGAAGACTCATCTCCATCCAATTGACTCATGGTCGTATCTGTTTGGCATTTTCTTTATTGCTAGTTGATGTAGGAAAGTCCAGCCCACTGATGATGGTTCTGCCCCTGGGAAAGTGATTGCTGTCTACAAAAGGGAGCCAAGCGAGCCAGGGAAAGAGAGACAGTAGACAGTATTGCTCCATGATTTCTACCGCAAGCTCTTTCCTTGACTTCCTGCTTTGACTTCCCGCAATGCTTGACTATAACTTGTAAACCAAAAGGATTCTTTCCCTTGAAAAACAATGTTTTTGGTTGTGTCTATCATAGTAACAGAAAAGCAAACAAGGACACAGGCAAACTTTGCCTTACCTGGCATTTAATGTGGCTTCTAGGGATCCAAACGCAGGCTTTAGAGTATATATAACAAGCACTTTACCAACTGAGTCATCACTCCAGTCCCTGCTGAGAATTTTTGAATGAAGCAAGTGGTAAGACCCAAGGATATGTATATTTAACAGGTTTTGCAAATGTTTCTGAGCTATACTGAAGTTTCAGAAACACTGGTGTAGGCAGAATATTGGCTATCATGGAAGACGATCAAAACTGTCAATGTAATATGAAATATAGGCATCCCTTGCCTTAGGAAAGAATGTCTTCCCCAGAACTGTCAGTTAATAGAGGATTTTTCTTTTGTTGTAATTGCACCAGTGGGAATTATCACTTACTAGGAGCCAAAGTTTAAAGCTTGTACAGAGAGAATGTTCACACTCTACTAAGCTCTTAAAATTGTTTCGGTGATCTAGTCTCTTATAGTCAGTAGTAGCTAGTTCTTTCATCTAACCAAATCAAACTACAGGCATTGACAATTCATTGTTGTACCTGTACTTCTGCAGTTCTTTAGCATGTTTGCCTTTCTCCAAAATGCTTTATGTCAAATTTAAGTTTAGAAAACAGAGTGAATTAGGTTTAATTAATTTTGACAACCATGATAACATGCTTGTTATGATTATATAAATGAGATTTTTTTTTTCGCGGCTTCCATATCGGTTGTATCTCATGATTAAAACAAAGATTTCACATTGGGGCAGGAATATGCTGATTAGATGAGTAACATTAAGTACAAAATTATATTGTGCTGGGTGCATTTGCATTTTATACAAAGAACAGACTCAGAGTCTAATTATTCAAGTCTCTGATTACTTTGTCATTCACAGTTTTGATAAATGCTTTAAACATTTAATGAATTGATAATTTGCTATTGAGTCAATGAATTGCCACATTGTAAACTTTACTTCTGAAAATCTGAAGATTAGTTGGATTCTCATTCTTTGCATTATTTAACAGTGTATGTATAATTGTTCTATTTTTTAAAACTGCCCTTAATCACTTCCAGTTGATTTGATAAGGCCTTTGCCTGCTCTCTGGAAGATTTTCATTTTTGACAGGATGATAATAGTACATGGCATAATGAAATTACCACAATTCCAGTAGAGGAGAATAATGTCTTTACAGTGTGGAGACGTAGAGCCTCTATTTAGAAAATCCAGTCAGAGGGCAAATGAAATGCCTTCCCAGCTTGTTGCTAAATTATCCATTCATGAAGGCCCATGTCAATCCACAATGTTTTCAGTGTAAGGGAACCTAGGAGAATGTAGAATTGAAATTTAAAATTGTAGAGCTGGGAGGAACTTGGAAGTTCTCAAACTCAAATGTCTCAAAGCAGCAGGTAATTATCATAAATGAGTGACAAGCAAGAGATTGCAATTAAAGTGGGATTCTTCCTATGTTGCTCAGTGGAAAAACGTGGGCTTGGTGTTTGCAAGTATTCTGATTTTGAAAGCAATGTCTCCGAGGAATGGTGTCCATGTATACCTGCCAGTTGACTCTCATGACCAGTCGTGAAAGTGAGCACTGACAGGTTATTTCCTTCGAAAGTTTCAAGAGAAAATGGAATTTGCATGTTGGTTGTAGGACAGAAGGAGGTTGACACGGAGATGGAGCCAACTTATGCAAATCGCAGTTTGATGAAAGCTTGTCTTCTACAATAGAGGTCCCCAGAGTGGTTAGAGTTAAGACACCTGACTGTCTGAATCCCCTGTGATAGGCAAAGAGTTTTATTTAAACAGCCATCAAAATCCAGCTGAAATGGACACTGTATTTCCAGGAATCTGTGTGAGTAGTGTTAATTGAGGATAATTGTTCTTAACTCCTAGAGAGGTCCTAAAAATTACACAAGGTAAGACATTTGGGGATTACAAGAGTAAGAAGCACAAATAAGAAGGAGGTTGAAGTTTGAGGCCACCCTAGGCTATGTAGTAATTCCAGGCCAACCTTTATTACAGAGTGAGACCCTGTCTCAAATAAAACAAGCAAGCAAGCAAACAAATAAAAGGGAGAACATGAGCAAGTATCCAGGTTAGTACCTTACACAGAGAAGACACTTAGTGCTCTCTCCCTGAGTACTTAATTGTTCTTTCCCCTGCCTGTATATATATATAATAGGATTGGCCTCAACCAAGGTCAGGCGCCAGTGTCTGCAGCTCAAGCAGGCTCAAGTTTTGCTTTCCTATTAGTTAGCTATTACCTGAAGTGCCTCTGTCCATCCCATTTTCCCACACTCAAATCTTCAGGGGAATTGATGAAAGATTCTCTATTTGACTCTTGCTGCCTTTCCTGTCAGTATGCAGGATTGGAAACCATTGCACTAGGTAGTTAAGGTAGAACTTGATTTAATGAGGGAATTTAATAAGGGAAATTAGGGCATCCTTTTGCCACCAATCTCCTTCTCCTCTTGCTCTTACATTCTCTTTGGCCCCTCTTCTTAGATATTTTCTGAACCCTGGAGGGCTTGATATAGCTGACACTTAGGTCCTAGCACTCCACTGTCACTTGTTCTTGGGACTTCACCCAGCTTTTAGTCTGCATCAGTTGTTATCTGTAAGAAGCTTCTTTGATGCAGGCTAGCCAGGATATTGATCTCTGGATAAAACAGGAGTGTTTAGAAGGCAGTGTAACCCTAAAATATTTTTTTGTTTGTTCATTGGTGAGAACAAATAGTCTGTGTTTGATGGTAGCCTTGGCTTAGGTCCAACCTGTCCCTTATTAGTTCTTGGACCACATTTCCATAAGCAATAATCAGAGCCAGTTAGATTAAAGTAGCTGAAATAAGAAATTTCTTAGAAAAATTACTTTATGTCTCTCTGGAGCATCAATACAAATGCTTTCTCTGCCACTTGTTTTCAGCTTTCACTGACCACTGAATGTCACTGCGGTTCCAAGGAAATGCAATAAAGGTAGGACTCCTTTGGTCTTAAACAGTGACTCTGGAGCCTGGGACCCCCCCACTCCCCCCCCAAAAATGAACAGGTTAAATTGGCTCCAATATTCTCTAGATGCTTGTACAATGGTTATGATATATCTATATATGTTTTCTGTTTTATAATGCATTTGTATGGTAAATCAACAATTGGAACAAAAGGTTTGAGTCAGAATTTCCAAGTCTTCAAGTCCTATATAGTAAAAAACAAAAAGCCCCAGGTTGTGATTCTGGTTGTGCCTAAGCCTGGTTATATTCCTTCAATGGATAGGTGGAGAAGCTGAGCTAAAGAGAAAGGGCACACTCGGGGTAGGAAGGAGTTACCTACTAGCAGCCTAAGCACCTGTTGGGGCTACCAGCAAAGTGAAATCACCAGCTAGTGATGCTCCCTTTGGAGGCAGAGCCTTTGAAGGATTCGTTTCTATACCACAGAGGTACCGTACATTGTCTGGCATATAGAAGGAGGTCACGAAATGCTTGAATGACTTTAGTGTACAGGTTCCCTCCTTTATGGTCCTGTGCTGACTTCCATCCTAACACTTATGCCAGTGAAGTTTGACAATCCACTTACATTTTGGTTGGATAATGGAGGCTAGGTTGTCTTTTGATAGAGTTCTTCATGCAAAAGAGTTTTCAAATCTTCCTTGTGTTTTGGAAAAGCTAGAGTGGGTTAGGGACAGAAACAAGAGGAATAGATGAGTCGTTCTTCTTCACACAAGAGACAGTAGACACAGAAAGATTTTCTCTAAACTTCGAAATGATTATTTCTAGTGGAATGCTGTCCTCCTGTCATAACGAGACAGGAGTTCCCCCCGCCTCCATGTGTGTTATAATCTGTTTATTTTATCATTTTTACTGAAAAAAATTCACACAATTTATTTTATACCAGAGTTTCTTCTCCCCCAATTCCTCCCAAATCCTTCTACCTCCCCATTCACCCAGAGGAGGTGCAAAGATTGTAAGAACTCTGGAGATGGATGACTCCTTCCTTCCTTCCTTCCTTCCTTCCTTCCTTCCTTCCTTCCTTCCTTCCTTCCTTCCTCCTTCCTCCCTCCTTCCCTCTCTTCCTTCCTTTCTTTTTTGTTTGTTCAAGACGGGCCTCACTAGGGAGGCAAGGCTGTCCTTGAACTCAGTCGCACAGATCCATCTGCCTCTGCCTCTGAGTGCTGGAACTAAAGACAAGAGCCATTATGCCAGGCTAGCCATTTTATCTTTTTAATTCAAGCAGCAGTGACTACTCCCAAGAGATTCTCAGCAAGGTCAGGTCTACTGATAGTTCATCGTAGAAGGAGAGGGAGGGAAGGAAAAGTCAATTAGACACTCATGTGAGATTCCAACTAGTCCCTTCCTTCCATGCCCCCGAACCCCAGCTGCATGTAATTCTGTCCCAGGTATATGTGATTCCAGGAGGAGGTAGAGTATGTAGGAGCAGAAGAGTTAACTTAAGAGAGAGACTCCAGTTTGCAGATATGGGGAAGTTCTCATCTATGCTGGGGTGGAGTTCTCTAGTGACTCAGCTATGTGGGAGTCATCCATACTCTTGTAAGTAATCTTCTACTTATAGGTTGTAAGTCAGCTCAATAAACTCATTGATTCACCAAGTCAGGCTTGAATAATTTCTTGATTTATTGCTGGTGCCATTTGTTGGTGTAAGTAACATTTGTTCTTATCTCTCCAGGAAGCTAATGCGATACTAGTCTTCTCCAGACTTTCAAGTCTGTCCTTCACATCATCCATTTCTTCCCTGAACTAGTTCCATTCATTTTTGTTGCCCATTCCTTCACAGGCTTACTTTCTCCTGTTAGGTCTCTAGAACAAAATGCTTCATGAATGTCAGACTTGCGGAGCCAAGATCCCTTTTAATATCCCCATTGGGATGTTCAGTTAGTAATTTTTTTTTTTTTTTTTTTTTTTTTTTTTGGTTTTTCGAGACAGGGTTCTCTGTGTAGCCCTGGCTGTCCTGGAACTCACTCTGTAGACCAGGCTGGCCTCAAACTCAGAAATCTGCCTGCCTCTGCCTCCCAAGTGCTGGGACTAAAGGCATGCGCCACCACTGCCCAGCTAGTAATCTAAAATTTTAATGTTCAAACTTCAAGCTTAAGATTCTTTCTGCAAACATGATCCTATTGCAATCTTTTGTACTTCAGTTAATGGACTCTTTAATCCTTTCATTGCTCAGCCATAGGGCTCTGCAGATGTTCTTGGTTGTTCTCTTTCTCTTATAGTTCCCACCACATTCTTCAGCAATTTCTTTAGTTATGCATCAAAATAATCCAGAAGTGGATTTATTCTTAATACCTTGACAGCTACCACTCTGATTTAAGACATTATATTTTTTTCCTCCAGCTAGACTTAATTATCTTGTAAATGCCCTTCCTGTGACTACCTTTGTCTTCTCCAGTTTTGTTCTCAACATAGCAGCCAGATGGCCCTCTCAAAACTTGAGTCAAATTATATCATTCTCTTACAGAGAGCACCAATTGATTTTCCTTTATCTCAGAGAAAATCCTGGTGATCCATAAGTGTCTCCATGGCATCACTGACTTATCTGCTATTACTCTCTTTCTTCTTGCTTGCTGCACTACAGCCTCAGTGACATTATTGCAGCTCCAGAACACATCAAATGTTGTCAGACATCGAGGATGTTGCATTTGATAATCTAAATCTCTGCAACAATCTTCACCTAATGAGCAGAGACCATTTGCCATTTTAAGGAATTTGCTTAAATGTTATCATAGTAGTTTTTATGCAAGTTATTTCTTTGGAGACGTGATCTCAGGAAGCAGGAATGAAGAGGAGGAGAAGCACATAAGGGAGGGGGTGAGTTAATATAATGACTACGAAGAGAGTTGACCACAGTGATTAACAGTTGCTTTTTGAATCCTGCTACCTAGCAGGATTCTGAAGGATTCTGAAGTTGTTTTAAGATGTGTACATCACCAACATGTTCTGGGGATTATAAAGGAGGCAGAATTTCTCATCAACTACTCATTCTCTATGTATAAATGGCTATGTAAACTGTGGGACTTAATGTAGAATAACACAGGGCCAGTTGCCAAAAGTTATTAGGAAGCTCAAGATAGAAGTGGCAGTAGTAAGGAAAACCTAGAGCAGGATTCGGGAGCCTCAGTGAACAGCTATTACAAGATAGTGCCACGGGGTTGGAGAGATGGCTCAGTGGTTAAGAGCACTGACTGCTCTTCCAGAGGTCATGAGTTCAATTCCCAGCAACCACATGGTGGCTTACAACGATCTGTAATGGGATCAGATGCCCTCTTCTGGTGTGTCTGAAGACAGCAACAGTGTATTCACATCTATTAAATAAATAAATAAATAAATAAATAAATAAATAAATAAATAAAACAAGACAGTGTCACACTGACTCCAGTTGAAGCTGCTTGAGTCCTGTATGAAACTACTTATCACTCCTATGGCTGAAATAAAGAACAAATCCAAGGAAATTCTGTTGTACTAGAGGAGTCTAATGAACATTGTTATGCTTTATGCTTTTTCCTACCTTAATTATCTTTATAGCATTTCTTTCCTAGGTACTTGCCTACTCTTCCACTAGAATACAAACTATGCAAGAAAGGAACTATACTTTATTTTGCTCATTGCACCTAGAACTTTCCCTGAGTCATAATGGGTATTCATTCAATTTCTGTTGAATAAATGAATGAATGAATGAATATATAAGAACCTGTCCTCTGAAGCCAAATGGCTTACCTTGAATGATCATGCTAATGTATATTAATGTGTGACAAGGCCTCTTTCTTTGTGGCTCCACTGTATTTGTATAGGGAGTTGGTTGAATTGAGTATCAACGGTGTTTACAGCTGGTCAGTTTGTTTTCAAACATTTTTTTTTTTTTAAACCTGAGTGTTGTTATTATGCAGCTTTACAGAAGAGGCTTAGTAAACAAGAAAGAATATACTTAAAGTAGACTAGCTGTTGAACTGGAGGTGAGTGCTAGAAAAGTGTGAATTGTTCATTTTGCATTTTGATTACTGTGTTGGTATAGAATAATTACATGGGTGCACTTGTGGTCTGGCCATCCATAACATGGTGGGTCTGGGTTGTATTCAAAAGCTGGAGGAACACAAGCCAGAAATGAATAACAGTAAATGGCACTCCTCCATGTCTTCTGCTTTAGTTCTTGCTTGAGTTCCTCTCCTCACTTCCTTCAGTGATGAATTGTTATCTGGAACTCTAAGCCAAATAAATCCCTTTATCCCAACATTGATCTTGGTCAGAGTGTTTTGTCACAGCAACAGAAAGCAAACTGGAACACGATCTGATGTTTGTTGGACTCTAAGTTGGCTGAGTCATGTATAGTTAAAGATATAAATACAAAGTTAAGATGCCTTGGTTATGTGTTTTTAACCTCATTTGAATTTGCTGAAATAAGTGTAAACAGGTAGAAAGAAATAGTAGAGTACAAATGCCAGGGTTGTAATCCAAACAATAATTAACATGGTGAAAGAGCTTTCAGACTTAACCCAGAAAACATACATTCTAGTCTACCTTCTTTTGCAGAGGTCAGTCACATCTCAATTAATTTTAGAGTTTTTCTGGAGATAGATTTGGGAAGGAGAAGACTGTTGTCAGTGATGGAAATTTATAACTTTGCAAGCTAATGGTGAGATATTTTGGTCAGAGGAAGAATTTGTGAAATCTTTCCCCCCTCTATTCCAAAGAACCAGGAAATAGTGTAATACTCCTTTGAACAATTTGTATATCCATGTAATCATGGGATTAATATATTAGGGTGTGTGATACAGTTGTTCACTCCTATTTTTCTTTTGCTTATTATTCTGTCCAGATTGATAACATTTTTTGGTAGTTTGTGTTTTTTTCTGGGTGGTAGATGTAGATTTAAAAAGGGACAGGCCATTCTAGAACTTATGTTGGGGTCAGTTCCTCTTTCCAGAAAGATTTAGTATTGACATAGCAAATATGGATGGGTCTTATGTTTCATTGGTGTCAAGGACCACTGGTTGACTGAAAAGAACACAGTGACTAGCTTATCCTCCCATTACTTGTTTAGAGACTGATTTAGCCACTGAGTAGGTTCTGTCAAGTTGAAAGTGAATGCAAGTGATATAGCCCATCTCTAGGGCTTAGAAGAGTAAATATGTTCTCTTGTACTACAACCCATGATAACCTGGAAGCAAGCAGATGATATCTATAAGCTGAAGAATAGGAAGTTATCAATGAATTGAAGTCAGATTTTGAAATGAGAATGGAGAAGAGCTGTTTAGTTTACCTTAATCATATCGCTACTTTATGAATATTATGAGACAGATATGTGTACTTAAACTATATTTAATTTAAATTGACATATTATAAATATATATGTATAGGTACATACACACACACTGATGTGGCATTTCCATACATGTATAGAATGTACAATGACCAGGTCAGAATAATTGTCATATTACCTTAAACATATGTTATTAACTTTATTTATTTATTTATTTATTTATTTATTTATTTATATAATATGTGTAGGTATGTTTTGCCTGCACATATATCTATGAACCACATACACAACTGCTTCCCACAGGGGCCAGAAAATGGCATTGGAGCTACTGAAACTTTGAGCCACTATTTGGGTGCTGAGAATTAAATTTAAGTCCTCTGGAAGAGCAGGCAGTGCTCTCAGTGACTGAGCCATCTCTTCAGTCCATGTCATTCATTTGTATTGTGAACATTCAAAATAGTAAATTTGTGATATCATACATGTGCAGATCAGTCTATTCTCTGTTCCAGAGCAAACTCATGGTCAGTCCTGTACTATCAATAATAGCTCAGAAATTGAAATAGCATAGATGCCCACCAATAGTTGGATGGATAAAGAAAATATGGTACAAATACATGGTGGAGTTTTCAACAGCTTCAAACAAAAGTGAAATCATGACATTTGTAGAAAACAAATCCAATTAGAGATGATTATAGTAAGAAAAATGCCAGACTCTGAAAGACAAATATTTTATGGCTTCTTTCTTTTGTATGTATATTCTAGGTTTTAGTAATTGTGTGTCACATTGCACATTGTCCAGTTGCAGGTTTCTGTGTTATTTCCCATTGACAACAAGAAAAGGCTTTTCTGATGCACTGATTTATGAATATAGCCATATGTCATCAGGAATCATTTACTGACGAATTCTTTTATTGGAATAATAGTAGTAGGAACAGACAAAGTGACAAAGAAATAATGACAGAAAACTCTCCAAACCTGTGTGTCCAGTGACCAAATATATGGATATTGGTCACAGAGTACAGTAAGCCTCAAATTAGACTGACATACAAAAGCACTTAATATGATACATTAGAAATATATTTTAAAATGTTAAAGGAAAAAGAGTTTTCAAAATAAAAGGAGTAGCAAGTACAACATACAAAAGACTCTACATAAGAAACATTGCAAACCAAGAGGAAGGGAATGGATCTATTCAAATGAAAAATAAAAGAAAGACCCCCCTACTAACCAAGAATCCATTGTCTTGTGAAGTTACCCTTAAGATATAAAAGAGAGATAAAGATACTCACAGACAAAACATATCTCAGGAGTTAATCACTAGACCTGCCTTTAAAGAAACTAGTTTTTAAGTAGGAAAGAAGTGATCATAATTGGCAGCCTGGAAATATAAGTTCAAACCTAATTGGTCACGATAAAGGTTCAGTCTGTCTAGAATATGCTACTAATGTATTGATGGTACATAAATAACCTAGTCTAAAGCATAAAAGATGGCAGGTTATATTTTCAGGGGTTGAAGACAGAACTTCACAGTGTTTTCCCTTTCTCCTGGCTCTTTAGATGTTCCTGGTTAAGGTCAGGGAAAACAAAACAAAACAAGAGGTTTGAACTGTGGGAACAGAAGATGAAGGGAGGAGTTGCAGATAACAGGGCTGGGAAGGGGATAAAGAGGGTAGCGGTGATAGTGAAGACATGTATTACATACATGTATGAAATTGTCCAGGAACAATGGAATCAGGAAAAATGAAGAGGATTGCACTGAACCTATAGATCACTTTCAGCAATAGAACCATCTTCACACTATTATTCCTGCCAACTCAAGTCTGGAAGTCTTTTCATGTTTTAGTATCTTCTTCACTTTTGTTCTTCAGTATTTTAAATTTTAATGGTTTGTAAATTTAGTGCAATTCCACCCAAATTCCAATGACATTCTTTACAGAACTAGAAACACTGCATACTAAAAGATACATAGAAGCAAAAAGGACCCTAAAAAGGCAATACAACCCTAAGTAAAAAGATGAAAGTTCGAGATAACACACCTGGTCTTAAGTTATATTACAGAGCCATAGTATCAAAGTTAGCATAATACTGTCACAAAAATAAATTACAAACCAATGAAATAGACTGTAGCACTCAGAAGTAAGCCCACACAATTATAGCCACCTAATTTTAGACAAAGTTGTCAAAAGCACACACCAGAGAAAGGTAAGCTTCTTTGATAAATGGTGCTAAGAAAACTGTGTATACATATTTAGAATGAGCCCAGATCTTACCCCACTAAAACAAACAAATAGGCAAGCAAACAAACAAAACAAACAAACAAACAACAACAACACAAACCCCAAAACAAAAAAATCTAATTCAATTCAAAATGGATGAAAGAAGTTGCTGTCAGATCTGAAACTGTTAGAGAAGAACACGGGCAAGACAAACATGTCAAGATATGGGTATTGGAAAGGACTTTCTGAAAATATTTACTAGAACAATTAATAATCTTAAAACTAGATAAATGAGATTGCATGAAACTAAAACTCTTCTGCACAGCAAAAGGAAACAATCAGTGGAAAGAAAATAACCTACAGAACGGGAGAAAGATCCTTGCTAACTTTATGTATAGCCAGGGTTTCATGTCCAGATTATGTAAAAACTCAGATATTAAATATCCTCTCCCACAAAATCATCTAGTCAGTGGAAAAATGAATTTTTAAAACAGTCCACAGAAGGAATATGAGTGGCCAACAAATACTTGAAAAATATTTAATACCCTGTGTTATTAGACAAACACAAATTAAAACTGTCAGCGTGGCTAACATGAAGAAAACAAATGTCAGTAAATGCTGGTAGGGGTGGGACAAAGAAACTTCTACTCACTATTGGTGTGCATGTAAAGTAGTGCAGCTACCATGGAAATAAGTGTGGAGGTTTTGAAATAAAAATTAAAAGTAGAGCTACCGTGGGATACAGCTATCACACATCAGAGTATACCCTCACAGAACTGTAAGTCAACATTCCACAGCAAAGCTTGACATCCATGTTTATTGCTCTACTACTCACAGCACCAAGGAAATGGATTCAGCCCTAGATGTTTATCAACAGATAAATGGAAGAAAACGTTTAATAGGCTGGAGAGATGGCTCAGCGGTTATGAGCACTGACTGCTCTTCCACAGGTCCTGAGTTCAATTTCCAGCAACCACATGGTGTGGCATCACAACTCATCTGTAATGAGATCTGATGTGTCTTCAGGTGTGTCTGAAGGAAGTGACAGTGTACTCACATAAAATAAATAAATAAATATTTAAAAAACATGTTATGTAATTTATGTAATGGAATTTATGTAGTTATAATGAAAATGAAATAATAATTACATTTGTAGAATAAAATGAATAGAACAAGAAATCATCTTGAAATAAGCCATACTCAGAAAGACAACTCAATATATTTTACATGTGGAACACAGTTTTGAAAATTAGAGGAGACTTCCGGTCTGGGCCCAGGCACGGAGTAGATCCCTGGCGGCAGCTCTGCACTGAACCTCACAAAACCTGGCAGAAGTGGGGCACCCAGCAGCTCTGACCCAGGCAGTATCTCTGGTAAGGAGACAGCAACACTCACCCCAAACAGGGAGTAACTGGGACCCACTGGGACCCACTGAGACCCAGGGATTTACTCCTGGCCCGGAGCAGATCCCAGGCGGCAGCTCTACACCAAATCCCACAGAACCCAGGGGAAACAGGGCTACTAGGAGCTCTAACCCAAGCAGCTTCCTACGCAAGGAGACAGCAACACTTGCCCAAACCGGGAGTAACTGGGACCCACTGGGACCCAGGTACTCACTCCTGGCCCCAGCACTGGTTCCTTCCGGTTTGGGCCTGAGCACTCAGCAGACCTCAGGCAGCAATGCTGCACGCAATCTCACAGAACCCAGAGGAAGCGTAGCTCCAAGGAACTCTAACTCGAGCAGCTTCTTAAGCAAGGAGGCAGCAACACTTGCCCCAAATAGGGAGTAACCAGGACCCACTGGGACCCAAGTACAAACTCCTGGCCCAGAGCACTGAATCCTTCCGGTCCGGACCAAAGCACTGAGCAGTTTCCTGGGCCCTAGCTCTAACCTCAACAGTGACACCCAACCTAAACAGTTCTGACACAACCAAGAGAATAGGAAAGACAGGTTCCAGCCAGAGACAGCACAGGTAGCACCAAGGAGAACCAGATGGCAAAAGGCAAGCACAAGAATACAAGGGTCAGCAACCCAGAACACATGTCATCATCAGAACCTAGTTCTCCCACATTAAGTCCTGAACTCCCCATATCACCAGGAAAGCAAGAGTCAGACCTAAAATCACTTTTAATGATGATGATGGAGGACTTTAAGAAGGACATAAATAACATTCTCAAAGAATCTGAGGAGAACACAGGAAAAACAGGTAAAAGCCCTTAAAGAATCACAAGAGAACACAACCAAACAGGTGAAGGATTTATAACAAAACCATCCAGGACATAAAAATGGAAATAGAAACAATAAAGAAATCACAAAGGGAGACTACTCTGGAGATAGAAAACCTAAGAAAGAAATCAGGAGTCACAGACGCAAGCATCACCAACAGAATACAAGAGATAGAAGAGAGAATCTCAGGTGCAGAAGATACCATAGAAAATATTGACACAACTGTCAAGGAAAACGAAAAATGCAAAAAACTCTTAACACAAAACATCCAGGAAATCCAGGACACAATGAGAAGACCAAACCTAAGGATAATAGGTATAGAAGAGAGTGAAGATTCACAACTTAAAGGGCCAGTAAATATCTTCAACAAAATCATAGAAGAAAACTTCCCTAACCTAAGGAACGAGATGCCCATAATCATTCAAGAAGCCTACAGAACATCAAATAGACTAGACCAGAAAAGAAATACCTCCCGTTACAAAATAATCAAAACACAAAATGCACAAAACAAAGAAAGAATTTTAAAAGCAGTAAGAGAAAAAGGCCAAGTAACATATAAAGGCAGACCTATCAGAATTACACCAGACTTCTCACCAGAGACTATGAAAGCCAGAAGATCCTGGTCAGATGTCATGCAGACCCTAAGAGAATACAAATGCCAGCTCAGGCTACTATACCCAGCAAAACTCTCTATTACCATAGATGAGAAACCAAGATATTCCATGACAAAGCCAAATTTTACACAATATCTTTCCACAAACCCAGCACTACAAAGAATAATAGCAGGAAAGACCCATTACAAGGAGAGCAATCATACCCTAGAAAGAAAAGAAAGTAATCCACCTCCAACAAACCCAAAAGAAGATAGCCACACAAACAATGCCTCCCCTTTTAGCAAAAATAACAGGAAGCAACAGTCTCCTCTCCTTAATATCTCTTAATGTCAATGGACTCAATTCCCCAATAAAAAGACATAGACTAACAGACTGGATACACAAACAGGATCCGACATTTTGCTGCATACAGGAAACCCACCTCAGTGACAAGGACAGACACTACCTTAGAGTAAAAGGCTGGAAAACAATTTTTCAAGCAAATGGTCCTAGGAAACAAGCTGGAGTAGCCATTCTAATATCGAATAAAATTGACTTTCAAACTTAAAGATATAAAAAAGGATAAGGAAGGTCATTTCATATTTGTCAAAGGAAAAGTCAACCAACATGAACTCTCAATTCTGAACATCTATGCACCAAATGCAAGAGCACCCACTTCCATAAAAGAAACCTTACTAAAGCTCAAAGCACATATTGCACCCCACACAATAATTGTGGGAGACTTCAATACCCCTCTCTCAGCACTGGACAGATCAGGGAAACAGAAACTAGACAGAAGTACAGTGAAACTAACAGAAGTTTTAAACCAAATGGACTTAACAGATATCTATAGAACATTTCACCCAAAAACAAAAGAATATACCTTTTTTCTCTGCACCTCATGGTACCTTCTCCAAAATAGACCATATAATTGGTCACAAGACAGGCCTCAACAGATATAAAAAAATCGAAATAATCCCATGCATCCTATCAGATCACCATGGTCTAAAGCTGGTCTTCAATAACAACAAAGACAATGGAAAGCCCACACTCACATGAAACTGAACAATACTCTACTTGTTGATAATGTGGTCAGGGAAGAAATAAAGAAAGAAATTAAAGACTTTTTAGAATTTAATGAAAATGAAGACACATCATACCAAAAACCTATGGGACACACTGAAGGCAGTGCTAAGAGGAAAGCTCATAGCTCTAAGTGCATACAAAAAGAAACTGGAGAGAGAACACACTAGGCAGCTTGACAACACACCTGAAAGCTCTAGAACAAAAAGAAGCAAAAACACCCAAGAGGAGTAGACGGCGGGAAAAATAATTAAACTCGGGGCTGAAATCAACCAAATAGAAACAAAGAGAGCTATACAAAGAATCAATAAAACCAGGAGCCTGGTTCTTTGAGAAAATCAACAAAATAGATAAACCCTTAGCCAGACTAAATTCAGAGGGCAGAGAGCCCAGTATCCAAATCAATAAAATCCAAACTGAAAAGGGTGACATAACAACAGAAACCGAGGAAATTCAACAAATCATCAGATCCTACTACAAAAGCCTATACTCAACAAAAATTGGAAAATCTGGATGAAATGGACAAATTTTCTAGACAAGTATCAGTTACCAATGTTAAATCAGGATCAGATAAACCATCTTAACAGTCCATAACCGCGAAAGAAATAGAAGCAGTCATTAAAAGTCTCTCCACCAAAAAAAGTCCAGGTCCAGATGGTTTTAGTGCAGAATTCTATCAAACCTTCAAGGAAGATCTAATACCAATTCTCTTCAAACTATTTCCACAAAATAGAAACGGAAGGAACACTACCTAATTCATTCTATGAAGTCACAATTAAGCTTATACCTTAAACCACCAAAGACCCAAACAAGAAAAGAGAACTTCAGACCAATCTCCCTTATGAATATCGATGCAAAAAATACTGAATAAAATTCTCTCGAACCGAATCCAAGAACACATCAAAAACACTTATCCACCATGATCAAGTAGGCTTTATCCCAGGAAATCCATCAACGTAATCCACTACATAAATAAACTCAAAGAAAAAAACCACATGATCATATCTCTTGACGCTGAGAAAGCAAAATTCAACACCCCTTCATGATAAAAGTCTTGGAAAGATCAGGAATTCAAGGTCCATACCTAAAACATAGTAAAAGCAATATACAGCAAGCCAGTAGCCACATCAAACTAAATGGGGAGAGAAACTTGAAGCAATCCCATTAAAATCAGGACTAGACAAAGGCTGCCACTCTCCCCCTACCTGTTTAATTATAGTTTGGAAGTCCTAGCCAGAGCAATTAGGCAACAGAAAGAGATCAAAGGGATACAAGTTGGAAAGGAAGAAGTCAAAGTTTCATATTTTCAGATGAAATGTTAGTATACTTAAGTGACCCCAAAACTTCCACCAGAGAGCTCCTAAACCTGATAAACAACTTTAGCAAAGTGGCTGGGTATAAAATTAACTCAAACGAATCAGTAGCATTCCTCTACACAAAGGATAAACTGGCTGAGAAAGAAATTATGGAAACGACACCATTCACAATAGTCACAAATAGTATAAAATATCTTGGTGTGAATTAACCAAGCAAGTAAAAGACCTGTATGACAAGAACTTCAAGCCCCTGAAGAAAGAAATCGAAGGAGATCTTCAGAAGATGGAAAAAATTCTCCCTGCTCATGGATTGGAAGGATTAATATAGTAAAAAAGGGGTATTTGCTGAAACGCAATCTACAGATTTAATGCAATCCCTTAAAAATTTCCCACTCAATTCTTTCAGAGACGGGAAAAGAAAGCAATCTTAAAATTCATTTGGAATAAACAAAAAACCCAGGTTTGCGGGAAACTACACTCAAAAAATAAAGAAATTTGGGGGGGGAACTCCATCCCCGATTTCAAGCTGTATACAAAGCAATAGTGATAAAAAACACAGGTATTGGAACGAGACAGTCAGGAGGATCATGGAATAGAATAGAAGACCCAGAAATTTGAACCCCATCCTATGGTCACGATCTTCGACAAAGGAGCTCAAACCATCCGTGGAAAAAAGACAGCATTTTCAACAAATGGTGCTGGTCCAACTGGAGGTCAACTTGTAGAAAGCCAATGGGGTTTTCCATTCTTATTCCTTGTACAAAGCTCAATTCCAAGTGGATCAAGGGACCTCCACATAAAACCGGGTAAACTAAAAACAAATAGAAGGAAAATAGGGAAAAGCCTTGATCCATGGGCACAGGGGAAAGTTCCTGAACGGGAACACCAATGGCGTATGCTCTGATCAAGAATTGAAAATGGGATCTCATAAAAACTCCCAAAGCTTCTTTTTAAAAAAAAAAAAGGGATACGGTCAACGGGGGGACAAGCAGGAACCAACAGATTTGGGAAAAGATCTTCACCCACCTTACATCTGATAGAGGGTAATATCCAAGGATACAAAAAAACGAAAAAACTAATTCCGGACCATAAATAACCCTTTTAAAAAAAAGGGGTAAAAGGGGTTGAACAAAGAAACTTCAATGAGGAAACTCGAATGATTAAAGAAGCATTAAAGTAGTTTTTCAGCATCCCTAGTCATCAGGGAAATGCAAATGAAAACAACACTGAGATTCCACCTCACACAGTCAGATTGGCTAAGACCCAAAAAACACAGGTGAAGAGATGTTGGCGAGGATGTGGAGAAGAGGACACTCTCCCATTGTTGGTGGGATGCAAGTGGTACAACCATATGGAAAGCAGCCTGGCGATACCTCAGAAATTGAACTAGTGTTACCTGAGGACTCAGCTATACCACTCCTCGGTATATAACCAGAAGAATTTCAACATGCAACGGGCCACTGTCCACTATGTTTATAGCGGCCTTATTTATAATGCTAGAAGTGGAAAGGAACCCAGAGTCCTTTCAACAGAAGAATGGATACAGAAAATGTGGTACATTTACACAGAGTTTACTTAGCTATTAAAAATAATGAGCTCATGAAATTCTTAGGCAAATGGATGGAGCTAGAAAAATATCAATCCTGCTGAGATGCCCCAATCACAAAGAACACAACTCACTGATAAGGGATATTAGCCCAAAACATACAATCCTAAGATGCAAACACATAAACCTCATGAACTCAAGAAGAAGGAGGAAGACCAAATGAGGGTGCTTTTGTCCTTTTTAGAATGAGTATCAAAAGTTCAACCCAGAGTTCCCAGGGAGCTAAACCTCCAGCCTGAGAAACAGAAGGGCAAGCTGTCCTCTGGAGGCTCTAACAGCAGCTGACTCAGGACAGATACAGACATCCAGAGCCAACAGGGATGGAGCTTGAGGACTCTTATAGAAGAATGCGGAAGGATTTGGGCCTAAGGAGATAGGAACTGACAGGAAGATCAACAAGTAAACCAACCTGAACCCTTGGAGCTCTCAGAGACTGAATCACCAACCCTGGAGCATACCTAGTCTACCAGATCTAACCTCCATGGGCTGGACCTAGGCCTCCCTGCCACATATGTTGTAAATGGTGTTCTTGTTTTTCATGTAGGTCTCAAACATCTGGAGTGGGAGCTATCCCAAAACATGCAGCCTGTATATGGAGTATGGTCTTCTGCTGGGTGCCTCATCTGGCCTCAATGGGAGAGGAAGCACCTAGCCTCTCAGAGACTTAAGGTGGCAGGGTGGGGGATACAGGAGGAGGGGGTACTCAGAAAACAAGAGATGGGGAAGGATTGTGGGAGGGGGTGACTGGGACGGGTTATAAAGTGAATAAGCAAAAAATAAAATTCAAAAAGGAAAAAAAAATTAAAAAAAAAAGAAAATTAGATATATAATGTATAATTTTATAATAATCAAATAATTTTATACTTTAAACATAATTTTATATATATCTGTATATGGAGGTTACAAAACTAGAAAGGGGATCATCATGAGAAGCGAGGAAGTAATCTTTTTTTTTTTTTATTGGAAATTTTTTTTTACATTTCAGATATTCTCCCTTACCCCTTTTTCCCCCCTCCCTCCCAGGAACTCACTATCCCTTCCCCTATCCTCCTGCCTCCACGTTGGTGTACCCCCACCCACCCTCCCCCGTACCTCCACCTCCCCACCCTCGAATACCCCCCCCCCATGTCCAGCCTTCAGGGGGACCAAGGATCTCTTCTCCCACTTATATATATAGCTCCCTTGCATATATAGCTGGAGCCATGGGTCCCTCCCTAAGCGCTCCCAGGCTGGTGGTTTAGACCCTGGGGGCTCTGGTTGGTTGGGATTGTTGCTTTCCTCATGGTGTCCCAATCCTCTCAACTCCTTCAGCCTTCACTCTATCTTCTCCATTGGGAACCCCATGATCAGTTTAATGGTTAGCTGTGAGCTTCTGCCTCTGAGAATGTCAGACTCTTGCAGACTTCTAAGGAGACAGCTATATCAGGCTCCTGTCAGCATGTACATCCTGACATCCCACAACCTCTACCTTTGGTGACTGCACATAGGATGGATATCCAGGTGGAATGGTCTGTCTCTCCTTCGGTTTCTGTCCTGCACTGTGTCTCCATATTTGCCCCTTGAGTATTTTGTTACGCGAGGAAGTAATCTTGAGAGATGGGAAATAGGCAGCATAAAGGATTACATGTGAAAAGAGACCAGAAGTTGAGACAAACTGGGGGAAGGGTAGGAACTATTTGGATGGAGGAGGAGGCATTCAGGACTTGGCAGAGGAATGCCATGATGAAAACACATTAATTTGTATACTATAAAGTTAGGTAAAAGACGTTTTGGGACATTTCAAAAATCATGAAAGAAAAGTTTCAAATATTTTTACCTCTCTGCAAACAGTTTTCACAAGATGGATGTTAATTAGTTTGCTTTATTTATTCGTATCATATTAATAAATTATGGCATATTTTTTGCCCCACAGATATATGCAAGTATGACTTCTCAACTGAGAATAAAAACTTAGAAAGAGACCTGGAAAGTCATTTTTTTCAAAGCTGATAAACAAATGCCCAACAGGAAAAGGGAAATCAAAATAAAAATGACAATTAGATATCACTGTGTATCTTTTAGGATTTCCTTCATCAAAAGAGATAACATGCATTTGTGAGGATGTTGATAAAGGGAAGTCTAGAACATTGTTGACAAAATTGTTAATTGGTACAGCCGTTATGGAAAACACTATGGAACTTCTTTAAAATTAAAACACAATACCATATGATCCAGTACTTTCATTTCTGAGCATTTACCCAAATGAATTGAAATCACTACATTGGAGAAATACTTGTATTCTCAATTTCATTGCAACATTATTCACACTAGCCAAAATGAACAAGCAACCTAAATAACCCCTGCTAAATGAACTGCTAGCAATACTGTGGTATGTACACATAATGGACTATTATTTAACCTTACAGGAGTAACAAAATTCTGACATTTGTTACAGTAAATGATCTGGAAAGCATTTACTAGGTGAAATAACTTAAGCATACTGTGGGATCTTGCCTATATAAAGAAGCTATAATTGTTAAATTCATAGAAGTAAAGAGTAGAATGGTAGTTAGGTAGAAGGAAAATTGGGAGAGATAGTTAAAGAATATTGTGGTGGCTGTTCTTGGTAGTCAACTGGACTACTGCTGGAATGAATTACAACCCAGAAATAGAAGGCATATCTGTATCCGTATCTTGAGGCATAGTGGCCATGAAAAGCTTAGGTCCAGGCAAGGTAGTACATGCATTTAATTCCAGGAGACCGAGAAAAGCATTTCACTGACTTCAAGGCCAGCCTGGGACAGAGAAAGTTCCAAATCCAGGTGTGGTGGCACACACCTTTAATCTGGGCCACACATACTGCTGGAGGCCTATTATAAGGACAATGGAAAAAGGAAGGATTTGTTCTTTGTCTGCTTGCACTTACTTGCCAGCACATCTGCTGGAACCTACCTCTTCAGGATTCCAGTTTATATAGAAGACCAGCTGAAACACCTAGCTTTGTGGGACTGAGCAACTACTAGATTCTTGGACTTCCCATTCACAACTGCCCGTTGTTGGGTTAGTTGGACTACAGACTGTAAATCATCACAATAAATTACCTCAATATAGAGAGACATTCCATAAGTTCTGTGACTCTAGAAAGCCCTGACTAATACAAATATAAAATATCAGTTATTCAAGATAATGAGTTTGAATATTTGCTGTATTAGTATATATAGATGACAAGACTGCATGCTATCTAAAAACTTCTTAGATTTTATTTCCATAACACACACACACACAGAGAGAGAGAAGAGAGAGAGAGAGAGAGAGAGAGAGAGAGAGAGAGAGAAAGAGAGAGAGAGAGAACAGAGAGACAGACAGACACAGACAGACACAGACAGGGGCAGAGACAGATGCACTCACATAATTTCAGGGGAGGAAGGATCTTTGGAATGTGATGTATTTTTATGATGGTGATTTCATGCATGTATATGTATCTACTAGCTTTCTGAGTTGTATATATTAAATAACTAAATAACTATGGCTTTTTACTTGTCAATGATATCTAAAGTATTCTTATAAAGAAAGCATCACAAGAAAATACAAACCATCATTTTTGTTGTGTTTTGTAACTACTCATTATTTTCTTCTAAAACACTGTGCACATGTGCTCATTCCAGGTCCCGAGTCTGTTTTCTCTTCAGTCAAATTATGTGCAGGTGCAGTAGCCAAAATTCCTGCACAAGACCTGTGTAGAATTTGACCCATCAATCAATATTCTGTCAATGAAGGAGGAGGGGTTCACAAGGTCCTACTCGGCCCTTAGGATATGGAGGCAGTTAAAGATTGGGTAGGGTAGAAAGAGACATTTTCTTCACTGATGTAGCCACTGGAATGTTGTTCATGCTTCTCTGTAAATACCTTTTCACCCATGCTCCTGTAACCTGAATTAAACTCAGTTGGGTCAAAAGACATGGAAATAGAGGAAATAGAGCTAGGGAGAGAAAGTCGATTGTTGGGATTGGGAAGAAGAGAATAACAGAAAGTAATGGGGGGAGAGTATGAACAAAACATATAATTTAAATATGCATGAAAATGCCATAATAAAATTTATCATGAATAATTAATATATGCTAATAAAACTTCTTTGAAGGTGGTGACAGATTATGCCTGTAATCAAAGATTGACTCCTTCCCACAGTGGGAATGTTAACACAGATGTAGCCCTAATAACCTTTGCCCTTCTTGAGGCCAAAGTCAGGTGTCAGATTAGTGTTGGAGTCAAACGTGCAGACCATGACTACGGAAAGCCACCTGGAACACACTGGGATCGATTCCATCTAGACCTCAGCCGCATGAACAAGTACAAATACACATGGATAATGACCCTCAACTTGTCCTCACCTCCCCCAAAACCTGAGAGCATGACAAAATCTTTTTTTTTTTTTTTTTTTAAATAGGGATATTAAAACCGTTTCCATTCTAATAAAAGATCCTGGGCACAGAAAAGAAAAGGCACATTTCTGTCATGTGAGCTCAATTCTGTGGTCTCTAAACATTGTCTTCCATGGGAAATTTCACTTGGCTGGTTCATTAACGCTTCAGATTTTTTTGAGCAAAGAAAAGTAAAACTGTCAAGAATAGCTAAACCTCAAAGACACATGGTTCAAGGAATTTAAAAATTTCACGGAACAGCAAAGCCACCTTTCTTTAGGGGCTAGAAATGGAATCTTTTGTCTTCATAGAAAACCACAAAAGGCCTTTGTTGATACCATGAAAGCAGAATTGTGGGTTTAGGAAACATTGGCGGGCACCTCCTTGAAGACACTGAGAAATGCGTACCCTAAAGGGTATTAAACATTTCATGTTTAAAAACATGAAAGAAATAGACTGGGAATTACCTTAGCTGGAAGATTAAAAGATCTTAGAGACGCAATTCTTTAACAAGTAAGATTTACTCCTCTTGTATAATTGGGGGGAAAAGAGGTGAAACCCTGAAGAGAATTACACCCACGTAAGAATTACATATTCATTTGCCTTCTAAATGAGGATGAAACAATAAATCACTAAGTAAAAGTTTTTGGAAATTTCTCATTACTTTCAAGGGAGGAAAATCTACCACCCAGGTAGTACCCAGTGCTATTTGTAGTTGACAAAGTTTTCTCAAAATAGCAGAATGTATTTTAAATTAACTGGTATTCATGTATGTTCATTTTTCCTAAAAGTGAAAGGTATGGGATAAGCTTATTTGCATGCTGGAAACTTGGTTACCTCACATCTTTGGAATCCATGGGAGCACTTTTTGTTCCTTCATATTTAGGTGATGTCTCAGATTAGCTTTATTAATTTTTGCTTGTCAAATCACCTTTTTATTATTAGGTTATTTGTACATTAAAAAAAAAATGCATCCAGAAGTGAGTAGACATTTCAGTACAGAGAAAAAACAGCAAAGAAATTCATGATGAGATTTTTAACAATATCTGTCATCCACACTTGCAAAACATACCAGGATACATCACAAAACACAAATCAAAATGACTCAGTGAGAAACTATGAGAACAATGGATATAGACAAGTGAATCAGTGAGTGAAGTCACTCAGACATTGCTGGTAGATACATATGAGGGGTTGGATATGAGATCTTTTTATACTCTGGACCACAATGCAGCAGTCTTCAATAATGGGCCCTTCAGAAGATGATGGGACAATGAGAGCTTTTATTTTTTATCAATGAATTAATTGACTGATAGATTCATAGTAATAGTCTACCAGAAAATATTGGAAACTTTAAGCAAGTGGCAGTGTCTAGATAGAGACATTCATTCACATATTGGAGGATGAATTTACCTTAAAGGCTAAACTTTTCTCCTAGACATGCTTCTCCCTTCCTGACAACCAAGTGAAGAGGTACTTTGGTCAGTCATATGCTCCTTCTCATGAGGGTGCTCCTTAAATCAGGATCAATGAAGCCAAGCAGCCATAGATTATAAACTCTGAAATATAGAACTCAAAAACAATTTTTTTTTTTTACTTTATTTGATTTTCTTAAACATCCTTATTTTAACAATAGAAAGTAGGTAAAGCAATGTAGTTGTAGTAACAAAGATTCTTGTGAGGAGATGACAGCTTATATAGTCATGTGCTCATTGTGAATTTATAAGGTCAGGTTAGCTTTATAACCAGTCTTACCAAAACCTAGTGACTTAATGCCATTTGCTTATCTAAAATTTCCTTTTTTTTGTGAGAATTTCATACATATAAAAATGAATCATGCCCTTACATTATTTTCCACTCTAACTCCCCAAGATTCCTTATGTCTGCCTTGACATACAAGGCTCCCAATTACATGTCTTTTGATTTTTTAATAATCCATTAAGTCCACTCAGTGCTGGCCATATGTACAAGGTCATGAGACCATCACTGGAGCATGAGAATCCTACCAGTGGCCACATCCTCAAAAAAGAGTGACTCTTTGTCCCTAAGTAACTATCAACTGCCAATAGCTCCTCAGTAAAGGGTAGGGGATGGAGATCGTTAAGCAGTAAAGTTCTCAACCTTCCTAATGCTTTGCCCCTTTAATACAGCGCTAGCATTCCTCTACAATGGGGCATCGAGCCTTCGAGGACCAAGGGCCTCTCCTCCCACTGATGCCAGATAAGGCCCCTTCAGCTCCTTCAGTCCTTCCCCTAACTCTTCTATTAGGGTCACTATGCTCAGTCCAATAGTTGGCTTTGAGCACCTGCATCTGTATTGGTCAAGATCTGGCAGAGTCTCTATGGAGACAGCTGTATCAGACTCCTGTCAGCAAACACTTCTTAGCATCAGCAATAGTGTCTGGGTTTGGTGTCTGCATGTGGGATGGATCCCCAGGTGGGGCAGTCTCTGGATGACCTTTCCTTCAGTCTCTGCTCCTTCTGGGTTAAAATTTTGGAGATGGGTGGGTGGCTCCATCTCTCAACAGGGGGCCATGCCTATCCACAGGATATGGTCTCTACAGGTTCTCTCTCCTCTTTGTAGGAGTATTTCAGCTAATGTCATCCCAGTGGGTTCCTGGGAGGCTCTTGCTTTCTTGGCATCTGGGACTTTCTGGTTGCTACCCCTAGTTCCCCATCCCCATCGCTACATACCTCTGTTCAATTTCCTGACCCTCTGTACATCTCCTTCAAAACCTACCATCCCTGATTCTTCCCCCTTTTTCTGCTCCCCTCTTCTCTTCCTCCCAAGTCTCTACCACCCTCTACTTCTCTTGATTATTTTGTTCCCCCTTCTAAGTAGGACTGAAGCATCCATTCTTTAGTCTTCCTTCCCCTTGAGCTTCATGTGGTCCATGAGTTGTATCATGGGTATCCCACACTCTTTGCCTAATATCCACTTATCAGTGAGTACATACCATGTGTGTTCTTTTGTGACTGACTTGCCTCACCTAGGACTATATTTCTAGATCTATTCATTTGCCTAAGAATTTCATGAAGTCATCGCTTTTAATAGCTGAGTAGTATTCCATCGTGTAAATGTACCACATTTTCTATATCCATTTCTCTGTTGAGGGACATTTGGGTTGTTTCCAGCTTCTGGCTATTATAAATATGGCTTCTATGAACATAGTGGAGCATGTGTCCTTATTACATGTTAGAGTCCAGGAGTGGTATAGCTGTGTCCTCAGGTAGTACTATGTCCAATTTTCTGAGGAAGCGCCAGACTGATTTCCATAGTGGTTGTACCAGCTTACAATCCCACCAACAATGTAGGGGTGTTCCTCTTTCTCCACATCCTTGCCAGCATCTCTACTATCACCTGAGTTTTTGATCTTAGCCATTCTGACTAGTGTGAGGTGGAATCTCAGAGTAGTCTTGATTTGCATTTTTCTTATTAGAAGAGCGTTCTTATGAAAAGTGCCATTTGGCATGTCTAAAGCAGTGCTTCTGAACCTGTGGGTCATGACTCCTTTGGGTGGTCACATATTAGATATCTTGCATATCATATATTTACATTAAAATTCATAATAGTAGCAAAATTATGGTTATGAAACTGCAATGAAAATAATTTTATGGTTGGGGTCACCACAACACGAGGAACTATTAGGAAGGTTGAGAACCACTTGTCTAAAGGGAGATTCTTATAACTCAAAATTTTTCTTTACTCAACACACACTTGTTGAGGACCTACTGTATTACTGGCAAGAGACATGAGAAATCCCACTGAAAAAGAGACACTAATCCTTCCAAGTTATAGAATGCAAAAAATAAACTCACAAAGTCAGTATCAGTTGTGTTTCTATATAGTAAACATGAGAAATCTATATTAAAAGGAAATTAAGAAACCAGTGTTATTTATAATAGTTTCATCAGGATTAGAATATTTAGTAATAGACTTAGCCAAAGATGTAAAAAACTTGGACATTAAAAGCTAGAAATTGTTGTGGAAAGAAATTAAAGAAGGGACAGATTGATAGAGAGGCTTGTATTCATGACATAGGACCTTAGTATGGTAAGGCAGATTACTACTCAAAGCAACTCAGATGCAATTAAACCCCTGTCAACAGAAAAACTGCAACTTTCAATAATTCTTCCCCTTCTCTTCTTTCTCCCTTTTGTCTTTCTCCTCTACCTTTCCTTTTCCCTTCTTCCTCCCTTTATTTCTCCTTTCTCCACTCTATTCTTCATTTTGCATTTTTACTTTGAATAATCATTGCCCAGGCAAGCTTGCTTTGGGCTTCTTGAGTATCTGGGATCCCAGCTTTTAAATTTCCTTTGAAATTTCAAGGGGCCATAAATAGCTTACAGTGTTTGACAGTACTGACACAGGACCCCGTTGGAAATTCCACACTTTCTGGCTTTAAAACTTGAAGCATTGCATGCTATGGAACACAAAGCAGTATGGAAGTGGCATGAACGGACCTTAGAAAAAATGGCATAGAGCATGCAGTTCAACCATAAACCTTGACATATGTGACCAACTTACAAGACTTTATTAGGTAGAAAGAAAACATTGTCATTGAGTATTGCTGGGAAATGTGCATATTGACAAGCAGGGTGAAAAACTTGAATGCTATGTAACATCATATGCAAAATTAACCCAATTGAAACAAAGACATAAATTATAAGAACTGAAAGCACAAAAATATTGGAAGAAAACACTTTATAACTTTATAATTGGCAATGGGTTTTTGAGTATGATATCTAAAACACAGGCAATAAAAAGATAAGTTAGTCCTTATCAAAATTAAAAATCATTTGTGAATCAAAAAGCATTATCAAACATAGTAACAGGGCAACCAATATAATAGATTAAATATTTGCAAGTCATATATCTGATAAAGGTTTTATATCCATAATGCACAAAGAACTCCTACAACTCCTAGCAACAAAAATGATGACAAAACCTGGTTACAAATGGAAAACACTTCCCTGATGACTAATGATGTCAAACATTTCTTTAGGTACTTCTTGGCCATTTGAGATTTCTCTGTTGAGAATAATAGAAGAGGGTGAAGAATCCCAGCTCAAAGGGCCAGAAAACATCTTCGACAAAAATCATAGAAGAAAACTTCCCTAACCTAAAGAAATAGATGACCATAAATATACAATAAACTTACAGAACATCAAATAGATTGGACCAGAAAAAAATCCTCTAGTCACATAATAAAACAATAAATGCACATAACCAAGAAAAAATTTTAAAAGTTGCATGGGGAAAAAGACCAAGTAACATATAAAAGCAGACCTATTAGAATTACACCCAAATTCTTATTGGAGACACTATAATCCAGAAGAGCTTGGGCAGATGTCATGCAGACCAGAAGAGACCGTTGATGCCACCCCAGAATACTATACTCAGCAAAAACCATATCAATCATCATGGATGGAAAAAAATAAAATATCCCATGATAAAGTCAAATTTAAACAATATCTACAAATCTAGATCTACAGAAGATGATAGAAGGAAAACTTCAACCCAAGGAGGTTAACTACACACACAAAAACATGAGTCAAGACAGGAATAAAGAAATAAAGACTTTCTAGAATTCAATGAAAATGAATGCACAACATACCCAAACTTAAGTGACACAATGAAAGTGGTGCTAAGAGGAATATTCATAGCAATAAATGCCTTCATAAAAATTGGAGATACGCCAGGCAGTGGTGGCTCACGCCTTTAATCCCAGCACTTGCGAGGCAGAGGCAGGCGGATTTCTGAGTTCGAGGCTAGCCTGGTCTACAGACTGAGTTCCAGGACAGCTCAGGCTACACAGAGAAACCCTGTCTTGAAAAAACAAACAAACAAAAAAATTGGAGATATATCATACAGCACACCTGAAAACTCTAGAACAAAAAGAAATAACTCAGCCAAGAGGAGTAGATGGTAGGAAATAATCAACCTGACCGATGAAATCAATAAAATAGAAACAAATAGAACAATACAAAGAATCAATGAAACAATGAGTTGGATCTTTGAAAAAAAAATCAACAAATAGACAAACCCTTATGCATAAAACAAACAAACCAACAAACATAAAAGGTGGAGATAGAATATCCAAATTACCAATATCAAAATGGAAAGGGGGACATAACAATAGTCACTGAAGAAATCCAGGGGCTCATACCTTAAACACCTGTGCTCCATCAAAGAAATAGATAAATTTCTTGATAGATAGCACTTACCAAAGATAAATCAAGGTAAGATAGACAATTTAAATAGACCTATAACCCTTAGTGAAATAGAAGCAGTAATTAAAAGTCTTCCAAACAAAAAAGCTCAAGGCCAAATGGTTTCGTGCAGAATTCTACTAGACCTTCAAAGAAGTCTAACTTTAACACCAATACTCCTCAGACTATTCCACAAAAGAGGAACAGAAGGAACATTGCCTAATTTATTTTATGAGACCAAAGTTACCCTCAAACTTAAAGCATAAAGACTCAACAAATAAAGCATGTTAAAGACCAATTTTCTTTATGAACAAGATATAAAAATACTCAATAAAATACTTGCAGAATGAATACAAGAGCACATCAAATAGATCATCCACCATGATCAAGTAGGCTTCATGCTAGCAATGCAGGGATGGTTCAGTATATGAAAATTAGTAAATGTAATCCACTATATAAATAAACTGAAGGACAGAAACCATGATCATCCCATTAGATGCTGAAAAAGCCTTTGACAAAATACAATACCCCTTCATGATAAAAGTTCTTGAAAGATTAGTGACACAAGGGATGTATCTAATAAATAATAATAATAATAATAATAATAATAATAATAATAAATAAAGACAGTTTGCAGCAAGCTGATACCAACATCAATCTAAATGGAGAAATGGAGAGAAACTCAAGGCAATTCCATTAATATTAAATGATGCTGATCTAAGTTGGATTTTCTACTCTGTCCTTATCTATTCAATATAGTATGTGAAATTTATCTAGAGTAATTAGACAATTGAAAGAGATCAAGGGGATGCAAATTGGAAAGAAAGAAGTCAAAATATCATTATTTGCAGATGATATGATAGTGTACATAAGTGACCTTAAAAATTCCATCAGGGAACTCCTACAGCTGATAAACACTTTCAGCAAAGTAGCTGGATACAATATGAACTAATGAAAAATCAGTAGTCTCCCTAGATACAAATGACAAACAGGCTGAAAAAGAAATCAGGGAAACAACACCATTCACAATAACCTTTGATAATATAAAATATCTTCAAGTAACTAACCAAGCAAGGGAAAGACCTGTATGATAAAAACTTCAAGTATTTGAAGAAACTGAAGAAGATATCAGAAAATGGAAAGATCTTCCATGCTCATTTATTGGTAGGATTAAAATACCAAAATTGGCAATCCTACCAAAAGCAATCTAGATTCAACACAATACCCATCAAAATTTCAACACAATTCTTTATAGACCTTGAAGTAACAATTCTCAACATCATATGGAAAACCAAAACAATCCCAAATGATACAAGAACTTCTGGAGATATCACTATCCTTGACCTCAAATGTACTACAAAGCAATAGTCATAAAAATTGCATGCTATTGGTATAGGAACAAACAGATTGATCAATGGAATCTAATTGAAGACCCAAAAATAAACCCACACTTCTATGGACACTTTATTTTTGACAAAGAAGACAAAAGCATACAATGGAAAAAAGAAAGCATCTACAACAAATGATGCTGATCTAAGTGGATGTCTGCATGTAGAAAAATGCAAGTAGATCGTATCTATCACCTTGCATAGAACTCAAGTCCAGGTGGTCAAAGGACCTCAACATAAAACTGGATACACTAAATCTAATAGAACAGAAAGTGGGGAATAGCTTTGAACTCATTAGTTCAGGAGACAATTTCCTGAACAGAACACCAAAGGCTCAAACCCTCCAGCAAAACAAGGTAAGATGCAGAGCATGGAGCATGATTTGAAGTGGCCAGTCAAAATGCTTTCCCTTTCTTTCCTTTCCACTTGAAGACATGCAGATCTGTGGCTATGCTCTAAGCCTGGGTGTGATGTTGGCACTACCAACAGTGGCTGTCTCCACTTTCATGTGGAGAAGATCTGCAGTAGGAATGAATGAAAGCTGCCATCAAAGATGGAAGAGAAATTCCTGACAGCTCTGAGTTTCATTCCTCCATGCCTCTGGTTCTGTATCACTTTCTTCAAGTCTCTGCTATAAACATACATATTTCTTCACAAAAATCACTGTATTTTCCCTCTAAGCTATTTGGAGGCATATCTCTGTTATAAGCATATTCGCTTCCTTTCATCTTCTCTTTTCCTGAATCCCCAAGATGTCCACAACCACTTTGAACAAAGAGAAGATGAAAGGATGGATTTGTGGCATAATAGATGTTACTGTTAACTCATCTTTATCTAGAAAGCTGGTTAAGACAGGGATATTTATGTTGTATTATATTATTATATTATATCTGAAATGGGATAATGGCAGCTCCTATCATAAATGATTTTTCAAAAAGATTGTTTCTTCTATTGAAGAACTCCCAGAAATCACACAGTTTATTGCAGATGGAGATTTAATATAGGAAATGGATTACACAAGTTTTGGAAGGTGCAGAAGTAGGAGGTTGCTATTTTGAGTAACTGCTGGAAGGCATTAACTCTCCAAGGCTAGAGGACCAAAAATAAGGAAAGTTGATATACTTAGTCTGTGAGCATGCATAGATGTTGTTGGAGTTCCTGGGCTTAACCTTGACTCCTAGGATATTCCTGGAGCCAGAACCACATGAAATTACCTGGTGCCACTACAGAAGTCAAGCATGAATGGCTTCCTTATCTTGTACTTATTTATCACAAGCGATTGTATCCTATTGGCTAAAGTTAGAAAGTAGCTGGGATGAGAGACTGGAGTCATGGGATTTCTAGCTGACAACTCCAGCAATACAGGGATAATCCCAGAAGGTCACATATACACCTAAGCACCCAAGACAATTTCTACAAACGACTTCAAAGAAAGTTGAAGGATTAATGATCTGATACATGCAAATTGCATAATGTGGTTCTTACCTCCTAGCAAAACCTCAAAAGTTTGGTTGCAGTGTTGAGTATGTTTCTGACTCTGAACGCACATATCCATCAGTTATAGTAAAGTTTCTCATCTTTGATAATATTTTACTCTTCCTTTTTGCACCACCTTCTCTAATGTCAGGAGCAACATGTAGAAGATTTTATTTATTTATTTATTTATTTATTTATTTCAAAGTATTTTACAGTCGCAAGTAAAATTTTAAACTCTGGTGCAACATGTAAATAAATGTTAGTATAGCATGTCCACCCCTTAGCTGCTTCATTCTGCTTCAGTGTCTACAAACCATGGTTGCCTCTTGTCCACAGTGTGGCTGTTGAACTCATGTAAGCATGAATAGCCCTGGGACCCATTTTCATTTCATTTCTCTTTTAATTTTCACATTTTGTTGCTCAAAATTTGAGCATTAAAGGGCAATGGAACTTTCATTCATGTAAATCTTGGAGATGATGGTTACATTTAAAGTCCTTCATTTGTAGGCAGCCTTGAGGTTGGAGGCCTCCACTCTGTAGCATTTCATCCTATTCTGATGAACTTAAGCTAATGTCTCAGATGTCTTCACTGTAGCCATCTGTAGGGAGCAGAAGAAGATCTAAGTGAAGTCCCGAGTGAGTGTGTGCCTGGGCATGGCCATGTCAAGACCCTAGAACCTCAGACTCATGAAGAAAATGATAAAGATTTTCATAAGGGCAGGATATGTGTGGTAGGCTCAGAGGGAAATGACAAAGCCTTCCTTGGGTCTGGACACAAATGCGGATGGTGTGCAGAAAATGTCCATCTTAGCTTTCTTCTGAATTTTTACAGCCTGAAGAGTGTTACCACTAAGTGGCAGAGAGTGAATCAGAAACAGAGACTGATCGAAAGACATTAACTTAAGTATGACTCCTTGATCCAGTTGGATATTATAAACCCTGTATTCTTGTTTATCCTTATGGAATACACCTGCCTCCTTGTCCAGCTGTGTGCAACAACCCCACTTCCTTGTTTAGCTCTGTATAATAAACATATCAAGCTTCCAGGGTGCTCCATTTTTTCCAGCTGAGAGAGCAAAGCCATCAGCTTTCTGTCACTCTGTTAGTCTGTCTTGTCTGCATCCCCTCACCATCCCATTCAGGTCTAAGTCTCTGGAGGCATGCTGGATGAGGTGGTCATTGAAATAGGCCTTCAGTTCTCTGAAGGCACACAGTTCTCCCACTAAGGCTAGATTTTAAAGTCAACCCGCAAAAGCAGTTTCTGATTTGTAGATACTTCTTTATATTTGGTATTTAAATGGTCATGGTTAATGGTAGAACAATGCCACTAAGTGGCAGAGAGTGAATCAGAAAAATAAAAGTGGAATTTGAAAATGGAAACCAGAGAGTATCCCAGTTTGACTTTATCTAATCAGTTGTGAAATGTCAAAAATATCACACATTATGACAATGGAAATTTGTATTAGCAGGACTATCCCTCTGCTCTTGTTTCTCATCAAATACAGACACATATTGGTTGGTCAGCTGCCTTTAGCCTTCATCTATCACACAGTTTTCTCAGTTTGTGTAGTTGTCCATATGCTTGAAGCATCACCTGGAAGGTCTTTAATAACAGGGTAGGGATGTAGTTTAGTTGATAGAGTGTTTACTAAGCACACCGGAAGCCCTGGGGGCTCCAGTTCTAACACCATGTAACATCAGACATTGTAGTGCATATGTGTGATTCTAGTATGAAGGAGGTAGAAGTGGGCAGATCACAAGTTCAAGATTATCCTTAGCTACATAGCAACTTTGAGAACAGCTTTGACTAAATGAGACCTTATCCCAAAAAGTAGTTTCTATTACCTTTATGATTCTGGCTAAAATCGAACAACTCCCTACCTTATCTGTTGCTGAGTTTCAGCATGCAAATTTCGGTGGTTTGAATATGCTTGGCCCATGAGAAGTAGCACTACTAGGAGGTATAGCCTTGTTGGAGTAGGCATGGCCTTGTTGGAGGAAGTGTATCACTGTGGGGTGTGTTTTGTGGTCCAGTGCTCAAGGTCTGCCCAGTGTAGAATAGAGTCTCCTGCCTTTGGATCAAGATGTAGAACTCTCAGGTTCTACATGCTGCCATGCTTCCCACCATGATGATGATGGACAGAACCTATAAAACTATAAACCAGCCCCAACTAAATGTTGTCCTTTAAAAGAGTTGGCTTGGTTATGGTGTCTTTTCACAGTGATGAAAACTGTAACTAAGACATACTGCCACTTACTATCCATCACTAACCATCAATAATCAATATCCAATAACTAAACTCAGTTGCCAGTTATGCTTAAGCAGTAAAGCCCATTAACCCTTCTGTGTCCTCAGTCTCACCCTGGTAGCTCTGGCTACCATCACAATTTCAGCCCATCTCTTATGTGTGATTGCAGCAGCTCTCCTTACCCTTACTCTGACTTTTACAACTTGTTGATTTAATCTGTTTGATTCTCCTTAAATATTTCTTCTATAAGTTACTTTATCTCTAATTCATGACCACCTCTCTTCCAGAATATTGTTTCAGTTTGACCAGGTATCCTTTCTTCTTCCAGGAAGGTCCCCGTTCAGTCTATCCTATGTATGCCACTAAGGTGATCTTTCTGAAATGTAAATGTGAACATACATATTGTTTTCCTGGGGAGCCTGGTAGTCACCAATGTGGTCATTAAATGTATACATACATATATGCATGCATATAGTAATAATGAAAAAATAGAGAATTAATTTGAAGAAGAGAGGACAGGAGTTTATGGGAAGGTGTGGAGGGAGAAATGGGAAGGGAGTATAATTATAATCTCAAAAATATACACATATGTGGTTCTCTACTCTTCTAGGCACATGATAGAATCATACTTTTCTCCTACTTGAAGAAGTTAGGTGTGACAATATGACATACTCTAGCCAGTGAACTGTAGGTAGAAGGGATATGTGAACCTTGAGATAGAGCAGTGGTTCTCCACCTGTGGGTTGCGACCTTGGGGTTGAACATCCTTTTCACAGAGGCCACCTAAGATCATCAGAAAACATAAATTTGCATTATGATTAATCACAGTAGAAAAATTACAGTTATGAAGTAGCATTGAAAATAATTTTATGGTTGGGGTTACCACAACATGATAAAAGGTTATAGCATTAGGAAGGTTGAGAACCAGTGAGATAAACTTTAAAGACTTATGTAAAAATTGCCCCAGTGTCTTGTCTCTCAGCTCTAGATAGTGGCCACTTCGCTGGCCAGGGCCCAAGAATAAGGGATTCCCAGACTCTTCACCATGGCGCTATAACATGAATCCAAAATGAATCTTGCTTTGAGCTACTTATTTTGCAGGTTTTATTGCAGAATATTCTGGGCACACTTTGCATAATTCAAAGATGAAAGTAAAACTCAAACTTACCTTTTATGTGACCTGTACTTTTCCACTTCATTTTAAAGTATTCCTCTTCCCACACCCACCTGCTATTCCTAGTAGGTGTGCTTGTGCTTTTCCACTGATTGTTTGCTTCTGTAACTCAAATACTCTGAGTGGGAAGTAGTTCTTACCTTCTTAATCTATTGTGGCTTTTCGTTGGTACCACTGTTCTATTTATATCAGAGAGGTTTTTTTTTTATGTATGTTATGGGCTTGGAGTTGCTTCAAAAACCACAGGAACACCAATCTCAGTCAGACAGCGATGGTTTATTGATCGCACACCCTGATACTGGTCAGACCAGGGACATAGTTCAAATTGAGGGCTGAAACTATGACAATGAACATCTTTATCTGTCAGCTTATAGAGAAAAAAAACCCACAAAGACCACAATGAAGTCATATTCAAGTGCAGGAAGTGCTGCCTGGTGATCGTTTGTGACTCAAGATATTTAGACATAACAGTTTATATTGACCTTTGATTTGATGAGTCCTATGTAAAGCTTTGTGGAATTTAAGATTAACAAACTTCAGAACATACCGAACATAACAGGGGATGTGGTCATCATGACCCAGCTGTGAGTCAAGTCACTTCTCTGTGTCAATGACTGGCAGCCATATTACAGCAACAATATGAAATAGCTGGCATGAAACAAAATGGCTACAGCTACTCTTGGGGAAGAGGTGTCAGACCATAACATTACATATGTATCTACTTTAATTTTCTTGCCTATAGCCTCCTTCAAGTAAAAATTTGCTTTAGAAATAATTTTTCTATGTGCTCACAACGTTTAAATTAATGTCTCTAAGATTCATGTTCAAATATTTGTCAAATGACTACACTCCATTCCAGAAATATTGTATACTTGAATTAATTGTCAATTTTTCTGACTGTTTTATTTGACTGTGTAGCTGATAGAGGTGGTATGTATAGTTTAGAGAGTTTAGAGAGTGTAGTGTAACTCTGTCAAGGTGTGGGGAGAAGAAAATATAGGAAGAAACCAAGAAAGCTAACAAACTTTTACCATAACATATGCTGTAGACCTAACACTGTGCTAGCTATTGTGAGGTATTTATGGAAAGTAGATACATCTAAGACCTCAGCTGTCTTACTATCTAGTTTGGAAAAAAAGTGTCACATGCATGAAGCATGGAATTTGCCTATAGATTCAAGCTCCTAGAAACCTGTTCCACAAGGCAAAGTAAATAATTTTCTTTTTTATATGCTTTTTTTTTATTGGAAATATTTTTTTTTCAAGTCAGGGATTTTCTGTGTAGTTCTGGATATCCTGGAATTCACTCTGTAGATCAGGCTGGTCTTGAACTCAGAGATTCACTAGTCTCTGCCTCCCAAGTGATGGGATCAAATGCTTGTGCCATCACTACCTAGCTGGAAATAATATTTTCATTTTCATGCAATGTAGTCTCATCATAGTTTCTCTATCTTCATCTCCTCCTGGATATTTCCCCTCTCCTCACTTGGCCAACTCTATGTCTGTGAAGAACACAAACAAACAGGCAAACAAAAAGAAAAAAAAAATCAAACCAGAGGTAAAAAAAAAAACAAAAAAAAAACATAAAATGTTAAAAAAAAATAAAGAGAAAAATACATCTTTCAAAACTTTTAAATTGACTCTTTGAGATGTTAATACATATGCAAAATAAAATTTGATCATCCTCATATCCACTCCTCACCGCTCCCAGATCCACCATACTCTTCCACCCTTTCGTGAAGTATTCTGTCTCTAGCAAGTGTGAGGACTTGGGTGCAGACTGGCAGAACTCATGTAAAGCCAGACACAGTAGCACACATCTATAATCCAGGTGCTCCTACAGTGAGATGGGAGGTACAGATAGGTCAATCTCTGGAAGTTGTGGGCCACCTAACCTGGTGTATTTAACTGTGAACAAGACTGAATCAAACAGGGTGGATGAAAGATGAGGACTGACACTGACTTTTTTTCTGTCCTCTGACTTCCACAGAATTCCTATGGCTCATATACAACCACATGTATGCACACACACATATATACAAATGTCCACAACATTAAAAACAAACAAACAAACAAACACAAAATGACCCAAATGAAAACCTGAAAATCCTGAGTGCTAGGATTAAAGGTGTGGGTTGCCACACCTGGCTTGACATAATATTTTTACTGTGGCACCCTTTAAGCTGCCAATTGAGTATCATTGCTTATATACTTGGGGAGGGATGTAAACTATAGGCTCTCCAAAAAACCCCTGTAAACAGGTTTTAGCTCATAGTTTGGTGTGAAAGACAGTATCTGAGGAGGCCAAATAAGGTATGAGGGAGAATAATAAGTCAAAGAAAGCCCAGGAACTCTGAAGGAGCAAGTTCAGGTATTTGGATAGTTTGTAAAGGATTGACTTTTTTTTTGTTCATTTTCTTTTTCTTTTTTTTTTTTTTTTTTTTTTTTTTATTTACCGACTCCGGGATTTTATTCAGTCTGAATTAAGGATACATGCTTTCCTTCGCTAACAATTTACACATATTTAAACTTTATACCATTTCTTCTTCCATCACACAGAAATAGACTAATATATCATTCTCAAGACCCTATGATACATTTTCTTTCTTTTTTTTTTTATTGGAATTTTTTTTACATTTCAGATATTCTCTCCTTACCCCATTTCCCCCCCTCCCTCCCAAGAACTCACTATCCCTTCCCCCATCCTCCTGCCTCCACGTTGGTGTACCCCCACCCACCCTCCCCTGTACCTCACCTCCCCACCCTCGAATATCCGCCCCCCCCCCACGATGTCCAGCCTTCATGGGACCAAGGATCTCTTCTCCCACTTATATATAGCTCCCTTGCATATATAGCTGGAGCCATGGGTCCCTCCCTAAGCGCTCCCAGGCTTGTGGTTTAGACCTTGGGGGCTCTGGTTTGGTTGGGATTGTTGCTTTCCTCATGGTGTCCCAAATCCTCTCAACTCCTTCAGCCTTCACTCTATCTTCTCCATTGGGAACCCCATGATCAGTTTAATGGTTAGCTGTGAGCATCTGCCTCTGAGTATGTCAGACTCTTGCAAACCTCTAAGGAGACAGCTATATCAGGCTCCTGTCAGCATGTACATCCTGACATCCACATCAACTTCTACCTTTGGTGACTGCACATAGGATGGATATCCAGGTGGAATGGTCTGTCTCTCCTTCAGTTTCTGTCCTGCACTGTGTCTCCATATTTGCACCCTTGAGTATTTTGTTACTCCTTCTAAGAAGGACTGAAGCCCCCCTACTTGGTCATCATTCTTCATGAGCTTTATGTGGTCTGTGAGTTGAATCTTGGGTATTTCAGGCTTCTGGGCTAAAATCCAATAATCAGTGAGTGAATACCATGTATGTTCTTTTGTGATTGGGTTACATCACTCAGGATGATATTTTCTAGTTCCATCTATATATATAAGAATTTATCAAATTCATTGTTTTTTTTTTTTCCCCCATTGGAAATTTTTTATTGGAAAATTTTTTTACATTTCAGATGTTCTCTCCTTACCCCATTTCCCCCCCTCCCTCCTAGGAACTCACTATCCCTTCCCCCTTCTCCTGTCTCCACGTTGGTGTACCCCCACCCACCCTCCCCTGTACCTCACCTCCCCACCCTCGAGTATTCCCGCCCCCCCATGACGTCCAGCCTTCATGGGACCAAGGATCTCTTCTCCCACTTATATATAGCTCCCTTGCATATATAGCTGGAGCCATGGGTCCCTCCCTAAGCGCTCCCAGGCTTGTGGTTTAGACCCTGGGGGCTCTGGTTGGTTGGGATTATTGCTTTCCTCATGGTGTCCCAAATCCTCTCAACTCCTTCAGCCTTCACTCTATCTTCTCCATTGGGAACCCCATGATCAGTTTAATGGTTAGCTGTGGGCTTCTGCCTCTGAGTATGTCAGACTCTTGCAGACTTCTAAGGAGACAGCTATATCAGGCTCCTGTCAGCATGTACATCCTGACATCCACATCAACTTCTACTTTGGTGACTGCACATAGGATGGATATCCAGGTGGAATGGTCTGTCTCTCCTTCAGTTTCTGTCCTGCACTGTGTCTCCATATTTGCACCCTTGAGTATTTTGTTACTCCTTCTAAGAAGGACTGAAGCCCCCCCTACTTGGTCATCATTCTTCATGAGCTTTATGTGGTCCCTGAGTTGAATCTTGGGTATTTCAGGCTTCTGGGCTAAAATCCAATAATCAGTGAGTGAATACCATGTATGTTCTTTTGTGATTGGGTTACATCACTCAGGATGATATTTTCTAGTTCCATCTATATATATAAGAATTTATCAAATTCATTGTTTTTAATAGCTGAGTAATATTCCATTGTATAAATGTACCACATTTTTTGTATCCATTCCTCTGTTGAAGGGCAATCTGGGTTCTTTCCAGTTTCTGGCTATTATAAATAAAGCTGCTATAAAACATAGTGGAGCATATGTCCTTGTTATGTGTTAGAGCATCTTCTGGATATATACCCAGGAGTGGTATAGCTGGATCCTCAGGTAATGATGTGTCCAATTTTCTGAGGAACCGCCAGACTGATTTCCATAAGTGGTTGCACCATCTTGCAATCCCACCAACAATGGAGGAGTGTTCCTCTTTCTCCACATCCTCGCCAGCATCTGCTATCACTTGAGTTTTTTATTTTAGCCATTCTGACTGGTGTGAAGTGGAATCTCAGGGTTGTTTTGATTTGCATTTCCCTGATGACCAAGGATGCTGAACATTTCTTTAGGTGCTTCTCGGCCATTCGCATTTCCTCAGTTGAGAATTCTTTGTTTAGCTCCTTACTCCATTTTTTAATAGGGTTATTTGGTTGTCTAGAGTCTAATTTCTTGAGTTCTTTGTATATATTGGATATTAGTCCTCTATTGGATGTGGGATTGGTAAAGATCTTTTCCCAATCTGTTGGTTGCCATTTTGTCCTATTGACAGTGTCCTTGCCTTACAGAAACTTTGCAATTTTATGAAGTCCCATTTGTCAATTCTTGATCTTAGAGCATAGGCCATTGGTGTTCTGTTCAGGAACTTTTCCCCTGTGCCTAGGTATTCGAGGGTCTTCCCCACTTTCTCTTCTATTAGTTTCAGTGTGTCTGGTTTTATGTGGAGGTCCTTTATGCACTTGGACTTGAGCTTTGTACAAGGAGATAGGAAAGGATCGATTTGCATTCTTCTGCATGCTGTCCTCCAGTTGAACCATCACCATTTGTTGAAAATGCTGTCCTTGTTCCACTGGATGGTTTTAGCTCCTTTGTCAAAGATTAAATGACCATAGTTGTGTGGGTTCATTTCTGGGTCTTCAACTCTATTCCACTGATCTTCCTGCCTGTCTCTGTACCAATACCAGGCAGTTTTTATCACTATTGCTCTGTAGTACAGCTTGAGGTCAGGGATGGTGATTCCTCCAGAAGTTCTTTTATTGTTGAGGATGGTTTTCGCTATCCTTGGTTTTTTTGTTGTTTCCAAATAAATTTCAGAATTTCTCTTTCTAGTTCTGTAAAGAATTGAGTTGGTATTTTAATGGGGATTGCATTGAATCTGTAGATTGCTTTTGGCAAGATGGCCATTTTTACTATATTAATCCTGCCAATCCATGAGCATGGGAGATCTTTCCATTTCCTGAGATCTTCTTCAATTTCTTTCTTCAGAGACTTGAAGTTCTTGTCATACAGATCTTTCACTTGCTTGGTTAGATTTACACCAAGGTATTTTATATTATTTGTGACTATTGTGAAGGGTGTCATTTCCCTAATTTCTTTTTCAGCCTGTTTATCTTTCATGTAGAGGAAGGCTACTGATTTGTTCGAGTTGATTTTATAACCTGCCACCTTGCTGAAGTTGTTTATCAGGTTTAGGAGTTCTCTGGTGGAGTTTTTGGGGTCACTTAAGTATACTATCATATCATCTGCAAATAGTGATATTTTGACTTCTTCCTTTCCTATTTGTATTCCTTTGACTTCTTTTTGTTGTCTAATTGCTCTGGCTAGGACTTCCAGTACTATATTGAATAGGTAGGGAGAGAGTGGGCAGCCTTGTCTAGTCCCTGATCTTAGTGGGAATGCTTCAAGTTTCTCTCCATTTAGTTTGATGTTGGCTATTGGTTTGCTGTATATTGCTTTTACTATGTTTAGGTATGGGCCTTGAATTCTGATCTTTCCAAGACTTTTATCATTTAGGGATGTTGGATTTTGTCAAATGCTTTCTCAGCATCTAATGAGATGATCATGTGGTTTTTTTCTTTGAGTTTGTTTATATAGTCGATTACATTGATGGATTTCCAAATATTGAACCATCCCTGCATTCCTGGGATAAAGCCTACTTGATCATGGTGGATAAGTGTTTTGATGTGTTCTTGGATTTGGTTTGCTAGAATTTTATTGAGTATTTTTGCATCAATATTCATAAGAGAGATTGGTCTGAAGTTCTCTTTCTTTGTTGGGTCTTTGTGGGGTTTAGGTATGAGTGTGATTGTAGCTTCATAGAACGAACTGGGTAGTGTTCCTTATGTTTCTATTTTGTGGAATAGTTTGAAGAGAATTGGTATTAGGTCTTCCTTGAAGGTCTATAGAATTCTCCACTAAAACCATCTGGTCCTGGCTTTTTTGGTGGGGAGACTTTTAATGACTGCTGCTATTTCTTTAGGGGTTATGGGACTGTTTAGATGGTTTATTTGCTCCTCATTTAACTTTGGTACCTGGTATCTGTCTAGAAAATTGTCCATTTCATCCAGATTTTCCAGTTTTGTTGAGTATAGGCCTTTGTAGTAGGATCTGATGATTTTTTGAATTTCCTCAATTTCTGTTGTTATGTCTCCCTTTTCAGATCTGATTTTATTAATTTGGGTACTGTCTCTGTGCCCTCTGGTTAATCTGGCTAAGGGTTTATCTATCTTGTTGATTTTCTCAAAGAACCAACTCCTGGTTTTGTTGATATTTTGTATAGTTCTTTCTGTTTCTACTCAGTTGATTTCAGCCCTGAGTTTGATTATTTCCTGATGCCTACTCCTCTTGGGTGTATTTGCTTCTTTTTGTTCTAGAGCTTTCAGGTGTGCTGTCAAGTTGTTAATGTGTGCTCTTTCCAATTTCTTTTTGTAGGCATTTAGAGCTATGAGTTTTCCTCTTAGCACTGCTTTCATGGAGTCCCACAAGTTCTGATATGATGTTTCCTCATTTTCATTAAATTCTAGAAAGTCTTTAATTTCTTTCTTTATTTCTTCCTTGACAAAGTCATCATTGAGTAGAGCATTGTTCAGTTTCCACATGGATGTGGGTTTTCCCTTGGTTCTGTCATTATTAAAGACCAGCCTTAGTCCGTGGTGATCTGATAGGATGCAGGGGATTATTTCAATCTTTTTGTATCTGTTGAGGACTGTTTTGTGACCAATTATATGGTCTATTTTGGAGAAGGTACCATGAGGTGCTGAGAAAAAGGTATATTCTTTAACTTTAGGATGAAATGTTCTATAGATATCTGTTAAATCCATCTGGTCCATAACTTCTGTTAATTTCAGTGTGTCTTTGTTTAGTTTCTGTTTCCACGATCTGTCCATTGGAGAGAGCTGGGTGTTAAAATCCCCCACTATTATTGTGTGAGGTGCAATGTGTGCTTTGAGCTTTAGTAAAGTTTCTTTTATGTATGTAGGTGCCCTTGCATTTGGAGCATAGATGCTTAGAATTGAGAGTTCATCTTGGTAGATTTTTCCTTTGATGAGTATGAAGTGTCCTTCCTTATCTTTTTTGATTACTTTTGGTTGAAAGTCGATTTTATTTGATATTAGAATGGCTACTCCAGCTTGTTTCTTGGGACCATTTGCTTGGAAAATTGTTTTCCAGCCTTTTACTCTGAGGTAATGTCTGTCTTTGTCACTGAGGTGCGTTTCTTGTATGCAACAAAATTCTGGGTCCTGTTTATGTATCCAGTCTGATAGTCTACGTCTTTTTATTGGAGAATTGAGTCCATTGATGTTAAGGGATATTAAGGAAAAATGATTGTTGCTTCCTGTTATTTTTGTTATTAGAGGTGAAATTATGTTTGTGTAGCTACCTTTTTTTGGGGGGTTGTTGGAAGATTACTTCCATGCTTCTTCTAGGTTGTAGTTTCCTTCCTTGTGTTGGCATTTTCCATCAATTATCCTTTGAAGTGCTGGGTTTGTGGGAAGATATTGTGCAAATTTGGTTTTGTCATGGAATATCTTGGTTTCTTCATCTATAGTGATTGAGAGTTTTGCTGGGTATAGCAGTCTGGGCTGGCATTTGTGTTCCCTTAGGGTCTGTATGATATCAGACCAGGATCTTCTGGCTTTTATAGTCTCTGGTGAAAAGTCTGGTGTAATTCTTATAGGTCTGCCTTTATATTTACTTGACCTTTTTCCCTTACTGCTTTTAGTATTTTTTCTTTGTTTTGTGCATTTGGTGTTTTGATTATTATGTGACGGGAGGTATTTCTTTTCTGGTCTAGCCTGTTTGGTGTTCTGTAGGCTTCTTGTATGTTTATGGGTGTCTCGTTCTTTAGGTTGGGGAAATTTCCTCTATAATTTTGTTGAAGATATTTACTGGCCCTTTAGATTGGGAATCTTCACTCTCATCTATACCTATTATCCTTAGGTTTGGTCTCCTGATTGCATCTTGTATTTCCTGGATGTTCTGTGTTAGGAGCTTTTTGCATTTTGCATTTTCTTTGACTGTTGTGTCGAGGTTTTCCATGGTATCTTCTGTGCATGAGATTCTCTCTTCTATCTCTTGTATTCTGTTGGTGATGCTTGCGTCTATGACTCCTGATCTCTTTCCTATGTTTTCTATCTCCAGAGTAGTTTCCCTTTGAGATTTCTTTATTGTTTCTATTTCCAGTTTTAGATCCTGGATGGTTTTGTTCAATTCCTTCACCTGTTTTGTTGTGTTTTCTTGTAATTCTTTAAAGGGTTTTTGTGTTTCCTCTTTAAGGGCTTCTACCTGTTTACCTGTGTTCTCTTTCAATTCTTTAAAGGATTTTTGTGTTTCCTCTTTGAGGGCTTCTACCTGTTTACCTGTGTTCTCCTGTATTTCTTTAAGGGAGTTACTTATGTCCTTCTTAAAATCCTCCATCATTATCATGAGAAGTGATTTTAATTCTGAGTCCTGTTTTTCCTGTGTGATGGAGTATCCAGGGCTTGCTATGGTGGGAGAACTGGATTCTGATGATGTCAGGTAACTTTGGTTTCTGTTGCTTGTGTTCTTGTGCTTGCCTTTCGCCATCTGGTTGACTCTAGTGTTACCTGTGCTCACTGTGTCTGACTGGAGTCTGTCTTTCCAGTTATTTTGCTTGTGTCAGATCTCCTTGGATTCCAGATGTCTCTGTGTTCCTGTGATCCTAAGCTCCCTCTGCTCTGGATGCAATAGGTCTTCTAGGATGTCTCAGGATCCGATGTTTCCACAGGCACAGACCAGCTAAGTGTCCTCTGCACTGGATGCAGTATGTTCTCTAGGTTGTCTCAGGATCAGGTGTTTCCACCAGAGCAGACCAGCTAAGGGACCTCTCTTCTGGGTGCAGTGGGTTCCTCTAGGAAGTCTCAGGATCCGGGGTTTCCACAGGTGCAGACCAGCTAAGGGTTCGCCCCAGGCAAGAGGACCTCTGCTCTGGGTGCAGTGGGTCCCTCTAGGATATCTCAGGATCCGGTGTTTCCACAGGAGCAGACCAGCAACAGGCCCGCCTCAGGCCAAAGGACCAGGGTCTGGGCGCAAGGGAAGTTATAGTCTTGTGGGGCGGGGCTCTGCTCTGGGTGCAGTGGGTCCCTCTAGGATGTCTCAGCATCCGGTGTTTCCACAGGAGCAGACCAGCAACGGGCCCGCCCCAGGCCAAAGGACCAGGGTCCGGGCGCAAGGGAAATTATAGTCCTGAGGGGGTGGGCTTTGGGTGCCTGCTAGTTCCTTAAGCCCCTCCTGGCTCCCGGTTGTAACTCTGGGGTTTGGGGTAGTGGGTAAGGTGTCTTACCCTCTGCTCTGTGTGCAGTGGGTCCCTCTAGGATGTCTCAGGATCTGGTGTTTCCACAGGAGCAGACCAGCAACGGGCCCGCCCCCAGGCCAAAGGCCCTATGATACATTTTCATTCATAAGAATCATTATCAGAAATATTAAGAAATTAATTTATACCAGTCCTGTAGAAGCCAGAACAAAGGAACTTCTTTTTCTCTTTTTTGATAATCCAGATTTGCTTCCCATTAAGACCAACTTCTAAGGGTTGGGGGAAGGAAGATTGTAGAACCAGAGGAACAGGAAATCTGCTATGAAATTGTGTCTACTACTCTACTAGAAATGTAGGGTAGCTACATCCATGAAATCTCACCAACATGGCTGTCTAAAGACTTCTAATATGGAAAAGGGAAATTTTATGGGGTGCTAACCTTTGACAAAGAACTACAAACAACTAAAGAGTAATGAAAACAAGACAAATAGTCCTCCTTGGTGATAAGTTGACTGAGATGGTTGTGTGTGTATGTGTGTATAAGCATATGTGTGTGTGTGTGTGTGTGTGTGTGTGTGTGTGTGTATCACATGCAAATATGTAACCACTGAGGAAAATATAGCTATGATTTTGAAAGGGAACAAGACAGAGTACATGAAAGGGGTTAGGGAGGAAAGAGAATATGATATAATGTTTTATTTATAAAACAAAAAGAATGGCCGGGCGGTGGTGGCGCACGCCTTTAATCCCAGCACTTGGGAGGCAGAGGCAGGTGGATTTCTGAGTTCGAGGCCAGCCTGGTCTACAGAGTGAGTTCCAGGACAGCCAGGGCTACACAGAGAAACCCTGTCTCCAAAAACCAAAAAAAAAAAAAAAAAACCAAAAAGAATGACTCAACAGAATTTTTAATGTGAGTCTAAACGGATCAGTTACTGTTTCATAATTTTATGATTTTGTATTATCCATCACAAGGCTTTAGCTGTTGGGAAATTAGTTCAATCTTGCTGTTTTACCAAGCCTAAATATCATAAAATGTTTAAAGAGATGAAAATGTTAGCTAATATAATGTGATCAGTGTATGATATGATATGCATATGTCAATTGTCACACTGTACTTTATACAGTTGGTATAATTAAAAAGATAAAAATAAGCATAAATGTTAAATGGAATATATTCCCATGTGATAAAGCCTCAAGACACAGTTCCTTTACAACTAGATTTGCTTATTGAAGTTGTACATGTGTATGAATATTACAGTATATAACATGTACTTTGGATGCTGTACCCCTCATCTACCTCCCCTGTTCCTCTTGTCTTCCCGTTAATTGGTTCCCTCTTTTCCTTTCCCCAAATAGTAGATCTTTTTCTTTTCTTTTTTTTTTTATTGGAAATTTTATTTTCTTATTTATACTTATGTGTATGTGTGCCTATGTGAGTTTATGAGCACTGCTTGCATGCAGGTGTCCCAGGATGCAGAGGGCATTGGATTCCATGGATCTAGAGTTACAGACAGATATGATCCACCCAAAGTGGGTGATAGGAAGCAAATCTAGATCCTCTACAAGAGAGGCCAAGTGGTCTTAAGTACTAAGTCATCTCTCCAGCTTTGGCCAATGTTTGGTGACATAATTAGCCTCTTGAAAAATCGAATGCTATTATTTTACACCTCACTATTAGGACTGCCTGTGTTTTGACTGAGAAGTTTTAGCATTACTGACAAATCACTCCAATTCTTAATTTAGGGGCTTTCAAAGCACTGATTTACATGAAAAATATTTGCTTATTTTAAAGCTAATCCATGGGAATATAAATCAGAAGAGTGGGTCCCTTCTGCATGTGGATGGGAAAACTTCTGGCTGGCAGGAATTTCATGTATTGGTATGAATGGTGATTATGTGTGTGCTCATTTCCATCTCTACAAGAAATAATTTAAAAAATAGGTTGCTCATTGTGGATTTCCTTCCTCCACCTGTGACATGCTTCCTCCAGGTGTATATTAAATTAAAAGTAATAGGAAGGCGATGGGGTCAGGGAAGAAATACAAATCGTTTGATTAGGCACATCCATATCAATAAGTAGTGTTTTTGCATGGTGTACGTTTCACACAGTGCATTATTCACCATGTACCTGGTGGTGGTATTAGCTGGGAAATTGGGTTCAGGTAAATAACACCAGGGAGTAATGACTGTTGGCATTACATGAAGTAATCTGTTTTCCCGGAATAAACTGCAAATGTATTCTGTTTGGAATTAATACAGTATTTTATATTGTATCCATAAAAATGACTTATGAGATCGCATCCATTAGTTTAATGGAATACCACAATCATTATTCCAAACTTATTTATATTGTAATCAGTGGAATGGGATGCCTCTTCCAAATAAAAAAATGAATGTGAATGCCCAAGATTTTGTCTTATTTAATTTTAATAATTGTAAATCACCATATGTGATATGTATTTTTCATATTTATGCCTGAAGTGTAAATCCCATCACAGAAAACAGAAGAGGGAAAAGTCACATTAAGACTTGCAAACTGAGCTGGGTGACATAGTGCTTATTTTTATACAGCATTTGGGAGATAGAAGAAGGATTCGGAGTTCAAAGTTAACTTGTACTGCAAGAGATGTCTCAAAAGCATAAAGAAGAATTTTCATATTGCTTCCCTGATATCATTTTGGAATATTGTATTTGTACAACAAAATGTTCAGCACTGAGTTGTGGCTCCTAATATGAGAGGTTGGGTAAAAACCAGGAGTTTTGAGCAGGGGAAAGCCCATGGGCTATCCTTAGTTCTTAATTTATTTCTGAGGATCCTTGCTTTTCACTAAAATCTCTGTCAATTTTAGAGTTTAGTAAAGAATGTTCAAAAACATTGAATGTTATGCTGTTGGCTCTGTCACAGCTGGAAATGAGCCTGTTTGCAGGTTTAGAGAGTTGTTATTAGTCATGAATCCCTGTCATTTGTAGTATGACCTCAGCAAGATGGCCATACTAAAGTGCCCTGACACTTATGAGTTGCTAGTAGAAACTTTCTTCACTTTTCTATGGCTCAGTTTCTTAATTTGAAAAGTATCACAGGCTTGTGATAATTAAGTTAGTAAGTTGCCTTAAATGAAGGCATGACTTATTTATCCATCAAAACAAATCTCTCCCTTACAGGATATTAAAAGAAGCAGGTTTCAGGACTTGTCAAGTTTAGATGAAGGGAGGTTGTAGTAGACATAATCATTTTTCTTTCTAAGATATATTAATACACTTTTGCCTTTTACTTTTCCAGATAATATGACCTTCTTTCTAGTGGATTCAAGGTATCTGGGCACCCAAGGGTGGTGAGAGGAGGGTGGTGTTAGGATTTGCAGGACTTTAGCAAGCCCTGGAAGGGAAAAAATAGTATTGCATTTCTGGTTTCTAAAATAGGATTTTTACGTTCAAAGCAAGAAAATAAGTCTGAAAGACTGACTTTATTAAGACAGAAAGGGATTTTCTAAATTCCTTTATCCCGTTCTTTATCTTATAAAGAAGACCTGGCCTAAGCTAATCATGGAGTTTAACCTAAGGACCCTTTGCACTGAAAAGGAGTCACAGAGGGATTATAAAGGCTTCCGCTATGGATCTTCTACATGGTAGGAATAGTATAGTGGAAAAAAGGGATAGGAGATATTGTCAAGGATATTGCAAGTGCTCTTTTTATGGGACTAAAATTCTAGAATAAAGTGGTTTTTGTTTGGTTGGGTTTTGTTTTTGTTTTTTTACAATTAAGGTTCCAGAAGGACTACAAAAACCACATGAATAAACAAGAATGTTTTTTTCAGAAAGAGAGAAAAAAAGCATGAGAGAGAGAGAGAGAGAGAGCGCACACACAAGAGAGAGTTTAGCTCTTCATCATCTGTGAGAGACCTCATTCTTGACATAGACCTGAAGCATTTCTTCCAGTTCCAGAAGTAATTCTAGAGTAGGTTCTTACTGGGAAATTCCCACACCAGTTGGACAGTTTGACACTTAACCTTTCTAGACATTGGCTAGAACCGCTTCTAGAAGAGGACTTTGCCTTAAGAGCCAATTTTAAAGGTGCTTGTCAGATAATTAACCCTCCTTAACTCGGAGACTAAGTCCTTTCTTTAAGAGGGGTTGAAGTACAAATTCTAGATATAACACAGTTCATGCCTTGTGTTGTAATGCTTAACTTCTCTGTACATATTCTGGAAGAAGATCATCTGGGGATCCCTTCTATCTCTCTGATGAAAGTCATTAGGAGGCTAAAATGATGCCTACCAAACATAGCTCATCTGGTCTATACCTAATACCCACTTACCCCTCTGCCATTCTTCCATGATCCCATTCTAACCTGGAGCCATTCACACTCTTGTCTCAGTATTGGTAGGTATCTTAGTTACTATTCCTGTTCCCAAGATAGCCTAGCCTGACAAAGGAACTTAGGAGAGTCAGGATTGATTTGACTCAATTCTGGTTACAGGTCACCATGGTGGGGAGGTCCTAGGAGTAAGAGCTTGAGGCAGCAGTCTGCCAAGGACCAGCCTCAGCATGGGGAAATGTTCTGAGAGAAGGGATGTCTGGGAGTGGTGAAAACAACTCAAAGTCCAAGCTAGCTAGCTGCCTAGGTTCTGCTGAGATGGTATCTCTCTCTCTCTCTCTCTCTCTCTCTCTCTTCTCTCTCTCTCTCTCTCTCTCTCTCTCTCTCTCTCTCTGCTGCTCTGTTCTAGACAGTTTTTTCTTGCTGTTTTAAAAACTCTGGTTGAGATAGAGCCTCTGGATAGCTCATGGCTTTTCTGACCAAAGGCAGAAAAACTGCTATAAATTATTTTAGGATCTTCGACCAAGTCAGAAATCCTCTTAAGAAAAAAAATCTTGAAGAGCTGTGTTCACTCTCCAGAGATCTCCAGACAGCTCAGCTCTCTCTAGACAAAATTCTAAAGAACTGCTATAACTTTCTGCTAGCTCACCTCATGCAGACCAAAAGCCCAGTTTTTTATTTACATATCAATTCAGTTATTTATTCCAGATTGAGTCTTAGGAGACGGGAAGGACACATTTTCTCTTATCATTACAAAAGAATTCAGAGATCTTCCTGCCTGTTACATGCAGATGCTAAGCTAGCTGGGTGGGACCCTGTCCTGAAATTAACATTTCTACCACACCTGGGTTGAATTTTGCTATGCACCAGGCTGACCTTGAATTCAAAATCTGCCTGCCTTTGTATCTGCCTGTTTTTTAATCTTTCTGACAAGCTGGCTTATTAATTAATGCAGCTGCCTCTGTTCCTTTAAATTCATGAAGTCTCTCATATAATTCATATTCCATCCTTATATTTTTGCATAGTTGGAAATTTCACATATATATGTGAAATTATATATATGTGAAATTATATATATGTGAAATTGTGTGTGTGTGTGTGTGTGATGTATTTAGAGCTCTTTTCCATAGCCTTAAGGGCTGTCCTGAAGATACCATGTGCAGAGACATAGCCACACCCTCGACTCCTGGACTCAAGCTGTTTCTAATTCTCATGAGGTCATTAACGTTAACAGGGAGGACATTCCTCAGAGGAATGTCAAATATGAACATTATTTATTATACAAACAAGCCTTATTCCCACAGCAGCCATTGACACACATGGAGGCTCACACTTGTTCTAGGGGCAGGAACCAAGCCACTCTGTCCCCACCAGGGCCACACTGGGTTCTGCAGCAGCCAAAGTTAGGAAGCCAGGATCTAGTGAGCAATGAGTGCTGCACTCAGCTAGCTTCCTGCTTTTTGTTCAGTCTTGGACCTTAGCCCAAGGAGTGGTGCCACTTGTATTGGGTGAATCTTCCCACTTCAGCAAATCTAATCTAGATAATCCCTCACATACACGCCCAGTGTCTTTTCTCCTTTTATCCTAAGTACGTCTCAATTGCATCAAGGTGCCAGTTGAAATGAACCATTACAGAAGGTTTGGGTGGCTTTTGTTTGTTTGTTTGTTTGTTTGACTTATACCCTCATTCTGAAAGATCAGAGTCACTGGTGACCAGAGTTTTTTCAGGGTGGGCTTGATAGTACAAGATTGCTCCCATTCCAGAGAAGTAGCATCATAGGGCTACCCGGTCGACCATCCGAGTTTCACACATTGTGTTATATGACTTTTCCTTTGAAGACATGAGCAAATGTGTGTTTGTTCTAGATAGGGCAACAAAAGCAGACCTTAACAAGACTTGGTGAAGCACTGAATTATGGGCTAGTTGCAGTGCAGTTGAGATCTGCTGCATAGCCTTTTCTTCCTCTGGGGCCTACTTAGTTTTATCTATTGCTTGGGCTCGAGCAGTATCTCTAGCAATATGCCATGGGGCTCCTATTTTGGCTGTTGGGCACTATTAAGCATCTCTAACCCTCCACTGATCAGGTCCATTTAGTGAACATGCTAATTGAACCTTTTCTTTCTTTTATTTAAAAATAAATAAATAATTATAACCTCTGACATCTTGTTGTGAAGTGTTATCAACTTGTCTCTTATTGTTAGTGTGGAAAGAACTGGAAATCATCACCATATCTACTATGAGACCAAAGGACCATTTCTTCTATCATCAACTTTGGCTTGTAGAGGACAATCACTGTTAAATGTGGTGGTAATTCTAATGGCATGTTCCTCAGTGTTCCTCATGTTCCAGGTGACATGTGGCTCTCTGGATCCTCGTATGCCTCATACTACTCCAGTGAGTCTTCTGGTTTAGTAAAATATCGGCTCTAGCATACATGTTTCCCGTAGCTTTTTAATCCTTTTCGCTTCCGTCTCCCACAGCAACCCAGGGATTTCTTTTTCCTTTAATTTATTTATCTATTCACTTCATATCCTGATCAGTGCCCCTCTTCCTACTGGTTCCCCTTCACACAGTCCCTCCCCCTCCTCTCTTCCTCTGAGAGGGTAGAGTTCCACCAACACTCCTGCAGCTCAGGAATTTTAATGCCAGAGTGGGCCATTGGCTTTCCACAGGAATAGGATCCACTTTAGCATTGAGTTACATTGGCCTTTGAGGGTTATGCTGAAGTAAGTACCATGTCCCTCTAACTTATTCTTATGATAAAGCTCACCTTTCACAAGTACCTTCAGAACCTTGTCCCACAGGCACATCTGTGGCTCCTGCTGGATTATTTCTCTAAGACCATCTAGTTCCTTGGGGATTTTGATGCATGTTTTTGGAAAAATTATGGTGGTTATAGGCATTGTTGCTTTGTAGGAGAAGAATCTTTGTTCTATTTCCTTATATGGAGGAAGTACTGGCTCATACAGGAGGAAGCGCTGGCCACCATTTTTATTGGTTCAGAAGTTTTATAGACAACAAAGGAGTCAAGATTTTGGGAGTATGTGTCACGCTCTCACACACCAGGATCCTGTAGGATTTTTTCTTTTTTTTTTTTTTCTTCATATTTTTATAGTAGGTCCTCAGCTTTTGGGTTATTTACCTCCTTCAATTGGACACTGAGGTTTAGTCACTCTAATGATTCAATCTTATATTTGATTTTCAGCTTTTTATGATCACCCAGTGCATTAAATGCAGGCTTCGTTGTGAACTATTAAAAAGACTTTTATGTTTTATACTTTTTTTTCCAAGATAGGGTTTCCCTGTGTAATAGCACTGGCTGTCCTGGACTTGCTTAGAAGACCAGGCTGGCCTCCACCTCACAGAGATCTTCTGCCTTTGCCTCCTGAGCACTGGGATCAATGGCATGTGCACCATGCCTGGTTATACTTGGATTTTAGTTGATATTTGTATTCTACTTTTAATTTTCTGTATGGTTTCAGCATAACTGAATAAAAGTACACACATTGAATTCCATTTTCTTTCTATTTATAATGCCTTTTATACGGACTTAAAATATTTGAATCATTCTACAAGAATATATTCTCCCTATTAAAATATTTTATCTGAAACATGACAAATAAAAGTGTTAACGTTTGTCCAGTGCCAAGGATTGCCTATGTGTACACAACCTGCCAACAAGAACGGGGTCATTCCCAGCTGTATGCAGATGAATCAAGTTTTGAAGCCCCATCTTGTGTTCTCCTTTCTTGGGCTGTTTCTCATCCCAACTGTCAGTCTGAGAAAGAGGTACAAGGAGAGAAAAAGGATTATTAGGGACAAAACGTGAATACATAAAGAAGGACAAGCAGGATAGAGCAGGGGAAGCCATAGGATTGTGATACAGACCAGGCGAAGTTTCTCCTATGTGAAGCAGAGATTGCTCATTAGAGAAGCCCCATGTTGAACGGTCAGGCCCAGGATCTTGAACTATTGCTCTGTTAAATCATTAGCTGGGATTAACCTATCTCCAAAGCACCTCAGATTGTGTGACTTTGATCATTGCAGTTTTTCTCAGTGAGCTGACTCATGAAATGTGACCTGGGTTCAAAAGCTGAAGCAGATTATGAGGGTGCTAACTGATGGAGTCTGTCAGCTACTACACTCTATATCTGAATGATAATTCCTTTCTAGAAGAGGGTTATGAATGACATGTAACTATGTCCCCTCTATGTACCGAGCCTAGTACTACTCTGTAAGAGCTTAATTTATTTGTTTATATTGGAATTTATATCTCTCACCCATGGCATTATAGGTTACTTCTCCAAATCAGTTTGGGTTTTCAAATCTGAGTGTTGTGTGAATCAATTTTTAACTGAGATACAGTGCAGTAGCTTGGGCCGTCATTTAGGGACGGTGCTCATAGAGTGGTAACGATGACTGGTGCCAAAAGATATGCCACTTGTGTCTCACAAGAGACACAAGCAAAGGAAGCTTGCACTATGAAAAGAATTAAGTACTACTGCAATGAGAGCAGAAAGAGAGTTTCCCTATTCTAGTCCTTGGCAAAGAGTATGGATGCTCAGAAAAGGCTACCCATAGGAAATGACACAATGTCAGTCTCCAAGCATGAGTTAGGCATAAAAGAGGGGGGATGGGATGACAGCTATATAATTCAATATATATGGGAATCATTAGCCTAGCTTACAGGGTGTAGCCTGAGTACTCCAACCATGCTGCAGTCTCACAAGGGGAAGGCCAAGACTCTGGTAGTTGTTAAGTGTACAAGGTTAGATGTCTCCATGGTATGAATCTGCTGCTGAAGTCTTAGATAACTCATGGATAGTTGCTGGTCTCCAGTCTACATCAGAATCCTCATGAAATTGAATTTAATAGTGGCCACAGTAACCAAGACAGACAGACTTGCCAGCAAGAGTGAGAGCAAACACAAAAAAAAGCAGTTTCTTTCTTCTATGTCCTTTGATCTGGGTCACTACCAGGAAGTGTGGCCCAAATTTAGAGTGGGTCTTCCTACTTCAAATAATCTGATTAAGAAAATACATCACAAGAGAACCCAGCAGCTTGAGGTTTAGTTGATTCCAAATGCAGTCAAGTCGACAACCAAAATTAACAACTGCAACACATAAATAGAAAGACATGCAAAAACAAGGAAGCATGAGAAAACCCCAAACAAGTTCAAGTTTGAGGAGCGACTCAAGATAGGGAAGAACAAATGTTTTTCCCAGAAGCTTCACTTTTAGCTATATTTTTGTTCCTATCATTAAAAATTAAAAAAGAAAAAAATCTTGGGATGTCATAAAATACTAGAGGCTCAGGGCTTAAACAACAGAAATGTATTTTCTTACTGGACTGGAGCTGTTTGCCAGCATGGTTGGGTTCTGGTGAGGCCTGTTTTCCTGGCCTGTATATGGATGGCTACCTTCCCCCAGTATGTTTATGGCCTTTCTTCCAGGCATACAGACAGACACACCAATCCTATCAGATTACGACCTCAGCATTATGACCTCATTCTACTTTGCTTCCTGTGGTGGTTTGCTTATGCTTGGCCCATAGGAAGTGGCACTATTGGGAGGTATGGCCTTGTTGGAATAGGTGTGGCCTTGTAAGAGGAAGTGCATCACTGTGGGGGTGGGCTTTGAGGTCCTATGCTCAAGCTCTACCCAGTGCAGAAGGGAGCCTCCTCCTAGCTGCCTATAGAACAGAGTTGCCTGGCTGCCTTTGAATCAATATGTAGAGCACTCAGCTCCTTTTAGAGAGAGAATCATGTCTGCCTGAATGTTGCCATGCTTCTTACCATGATGACTGACTGAACCTCTGAAACTGTAAGCCAACATCAATTAAGTGTTGTCCTTTATAAGAGTTTTCTTGGTTATGGTGGTTTTTCACAGCAATGAAGCCCTAACTAAGACACTTCTTCAAGTTGAACCTCAAAATCCAGTTACAGTAGAGGTTAGGGCTTAACATTTAAATTTTGGACATAACATAAATAGCAAAGGGTCAGAAAAGATTTGTCAAGAAAGGGTTATGTAAAATCACTTTGAGCATATATAACAAATACACATATTTAAGTTACCTATAAAATGAATGCAGATAAAGTAATACTCCTTACCCATTATTTCTTATTTTGTGACCTTATTCAGTTTTAATCTAACATCTCCCTGAAAAAGGCACAATATTTATGAATTACTATGTTTCCATTAATAGTTTGGAGTCCTTGTTAGAATGGTCTGTGATTCTTGTTTCTTGGGGGCTTGCACATCTTTCCTTTATGGTAACCCTCCTTAGTTTTGGTCTACATGAATGCAACCATCTTGTATTAGCTGCTTGTTGCTGTGACAATGTACCTGAATGAAGAAACTTAAAGGGAGAAGTTTTCTTTTCCCTCCCACAGCTGGAAGGTATGGTCCCTCACAGTGCAAAAGTCATGGTGTTAGAAATTTGAGGCAGGTGGTCATACCCATGCCTTGGTCATATACATGACTGCCATCAGAAAGTGGGGTGTGATGAATACTTAGAACATGTCAGCTCCCATGCTTCCATTTGTTTTAGAGGTTAGGCTAGTTCTTTCCACCTCAGTCAACCTGACCTAGATGATCCCTCACAGGCATGTCTAGAGCTTGTCTCCTAGCTGACTGCAGATCCTGTCACACTGACAATCAATGATAACCATCAACTACTTTTGGATCTGGAATTCAAAAGGTTCAAAAATAGTGGTTACTTTTCACCCCACCCTCTAGCTATCCAAATTGTTGTAAAACTGATCCATTTGGTTTCTCTTGTCATTGTCCTGTGGGTTCTGCTTTTGGGTGAAAGGTTGTTTCTCTCAGATTGTCACATCTATCAATTTTAAAGTCCCATAGATTTTCTATCCTTGTGTTTAAGCTCCCATCATAGGACCTTAGTCAACATAGACACTTTTAGAAGGATCTCCGATCACAGTGGGGTGAAGATACCAACACTCAATAGTTTCTGCGTTGGCATTATTGAGTTTGATAAGTTTAGAGGCTAATTCAAGTAATGGGGTCTTGGACATTTGAATATTCTTGATTGGAGCTTAGGGGAGACTTGAAATAAAGATTTGTGAGGCATCATAAGATAGGTGGAAATAGAAACTGCAGTATTTCCCAGAAAGAATATTCAGGGTAGGAAGGAGGACTGTTGTGAAGTCCCACGAACACTGACATGTAGAGTTAGAAGACCAGAGCTGGGTAGATGGCTCGGAGGATAAAGTACTTGTTTTGTAAAAATGAAGAACTCAGTTAGGTTCTACGTGGCCTATATAAATGCCAGGCATGGCAACCCACTAGAATCTCAGCATTCAGGAGGCAGAGCCAGGATATCCCTGGGGCAAGCTGGCTAGGTGAGTCATTGAACTCTGGATTCAGTGAGCGACTCTGCCTTAGAATAGAAAGCAATTGAGGGAGCTATCTGGCGTCAACCTCTGGCATGAACGCCTGGCTCCCATATATGTGCACCTGTGTGTGAATACCTTGCACACATACATATGAACACCCACAAAATAAAATAATAAATAAAAATAAAAGAAGAGATAGTTGACCTAATAGCAAATTAGCAGCAGCCAGGTAGGAGGAAAAGCAGGAAACGAGTACTGTCTTATAAGTGTAAAGATAGGAGACATTAAGAAATACCAAAAGTCTAAAGTTTTTATTGGATACACATGACATTGAATTTCAGCTTCAGCTCTTATTTCACTAGTGTAATAATAGATGAGAATGATGGAGACATCTGGATTATTAAGTCCAGCAAACTGATGCTTAATAGAATACGTCTTAAAAGACATCAATTACAGATGCTTTTTTTTTTTTCTTTTGTGGAGACAAGGTCTCACCAAGAATTCCAGGCTGACCTTGAATTTGAGGTTTTACACCACAGCTACCAAGTGCTGTAACTTTGTTGCCATGCTCAGTTTCTAAGCACTAAATTCTGAAAGGCGATCCAATAAGATAATGGCCAGCAAATGAAACAAGTAGGCACTGGGAGGCTTCTTCTATCATAAACAGGTAAGTATTTTAGACTTTGTGAACAGTAGTGTTGCATGTAGTCATCTCTGTCTTGTACAAAGATAAAAGCTGTCATAGGTAACACATACACGAGTGTGTTCAGTAAAACTTTGTTAATCAAAACAGTCAGGGACCTGGATTTAACTCGTAGACTAAAGTTTGCCTTTGCCTTTCCTGTTATTTAGTACAGATTATAGTTTACTGATGACCTTGGTGAGGGACATTTCTATAGAACTGGGAGGCAGAAATCATGCAGTCATAGTTGAGGAAGTAGAACTGGAGGGTACAACAAGCTTTTGTGAAGTTATACAGTAAGTGTGGAAAAATGTAAAACCTGGATGGCTGGACCAGATTTGGAGAGGGATTGAGGTCTCTCAGGGAAATTCTTGCTTGATCAAGGGAGAAGACTGCAATATTGCCTCTATTTAAGCTTTTTGTGAGCTGCCACTAGAGTTTAACTAACTTATTCAGGTTTAATGACTATTTATTAAGAAAATTATAAATCAACAGTTCAACTACAGGACTGAAGCTCAATGTGGGGTAATTTTGCCAAAGCTGCTGGCATAGGGGGAGGATTATTTCTTAGGCTGTCATTACAGGTTCTTTTATGTCTCTGTGGATAGAATAACATGCTTAACAGATAGGCAAAACCCTTTTGCTCAGTGGGTGAGCAGATTGGCAGGAGAGTGGTTTTTCTGAGGTTCTCAGCGGCTGGATGCTTACAGGTGCTTGGAGCATGACTAAACAGTCACTAAGACTCATAGGCTTCCAGAAACAAAGCCTCAACTGTCTTAGGAAGAGCAAGTGCAAAGGAAAGGGCAAAGGAGAGGTCTTTATTCTGGGTTTCTTTATGGCATTTTCTAAGAGCAGAGAATTGGACATGAATTGATGTGGATTCTTTTTGATCATCTACTTTTTCACCAAGACTTCAGACCTTTCAAGGGTAAGAGTCAAGTTTCCCTCCCCTCTCCTCCTCATCCAGTGATGAGAGAAAGACAGCTATCTCTTCTCATCACCTGCTGGTGACTTTGATTGTAATGACAATGGCTATCATAAAGCTTGGAACCCTTCCCTCATTTAAATAAGCCCTGAAATCCTCCAGTATCAGGGGTGTTTCAGGATGTGGCAGTAGGTTTGGGACACTGACTGATCCTTTAATGCCTCCCTCTGCCCTCACCTGACAACACCTTTGGAGAATTCTAAGTGACCACTCCCTTCACTGAGGGTAAATGGCTTGTCTATGATGGCTAGTCTTAGATAGGCAAGGTGTCCTTGAACTTTTAGATCTGGAGGCAGGTATCACTAATATTTAGTGTCACCCACCACTCTAAGAATGAACATTTTCTTCAAGATGAAATGAAAGAGGTGAAATATGTAAGTTCTTCTAGTGCCTTTAGGGTCAGTCGAGAGTACCTGATGCAATGCTACATTCTGTCTTTCTGGAATTGTTTGCAGGTGGATGACTGTTGAGCTTCTTGTCTACTGGATGATATGTTACTAAATTGTTGCACCCCAAGTTCAGTCCAACATTTGAGGACAAGATAGCGGAATAGCTCAGTGTAGCTGAAAAGTTGGCTCTAATTTTGAGATTAACTTCTATTAGTAATTGATTTTGGCTATACCTGGCTTACATGCAGTCCTTGTGAAATAGCATATTAATGCATCTTTGATTGAATGGAGTTCTGAGGAATGTTTGCTTCTTGCTTCTTAGTTCACACAACTCTTTTCCCTGTCCAGTGGCTGTCAGTTTATAATATCTTTTCACCAAGATTCTCCAAGAGGTCCTTTAAAGAATTTTTGCCTTTCCTGTTTGAAAATTATTCTGTTGATAGAGCATGACTGGACATGAGTCATTAAAAAAAAAAACCTTATTTTATGTGTGTTTTGTCTGTGCATTAATTCATACCTGGTGCTTGTAGTGACCAGAAGAAGCATTGGATCCCTGGGACTGAACTTATGGTCAGGAATTACCATGTCAGTACGGGGATCAAACCTAGGTCCTCTGGAAGAGCAACCAGTGCTGTTAACCTCTGAGTCTTCTCTTTTGCCCTAGACGTAAGTCTTAATAAGACATGAAATCTGAAGCAGAGCTCAAGAGTCATTTTACATTTGTGCTCAGGGAAAAGAGACACTTGAAACTTAGTGTCTTTTGACAGACACAGATGAGAAGCATAAGCATAATTTAGAGCTACACAGGGCCTGATTGGAGAATCCCAAAAAGTCATGGCTTTTGCTTCCTCCTTCCCCCATCCCAGAAAATGATGCATTCTTCTCAGCTGGCACAACATCTGAGATTAGCTTCTTCTTAGAGAGAAGTAATTAGAAGTCCTGTTAAAATATAAATTTATTATTATTTTTTAAATGGGGCCATCATTTAATATTTGATCTGATTTCATCAGCCCCCAAGGTGACCATCATCTATTCTTGTCACAGAATCTGCTCCCCAAATAATCAATCTTCTACTGGTACGACAGTTACATGTGTTTTAATTAAGGAAAAGAAAGAGAAAGCAATTGAGGGTTTACTATAAAGACTAAGTTAGGGCTCTGGGGAGATGGTTCAGGTTGTTCAGAGCACTTGCTGCTTTTTCAGAGGACCCAGGTTTACTTGCCAACACCTACCTGGTGGATCACAATTGTGTACAAATCCAGTTCTAGGGGATACAATGCCTCTTCTACTCTCCGAGGCACCAGACAGGTACATGGTGAACATATGCAGGCAAAAACATTCATACGCATAAAATACAAATAAGTAGATCTTTTAAAAATAAACACTAGTCATATGACAGATAAATCAGCATTTCAGAGGAGAAGGAATGTAGTAGAAGATATTATTTAACCTCCAAATTTGTCGCTGTAAGATCTCCTACCTGAAGGAGACCAGTAAAGGAAAACACAACTCAATAATTATGGGTATAAATTGCATGCCTAGATTGGGCAGATTTACCACTACACTACTCTAATCCCCGGCTAGGAGATCCCTTATAACTTGCAGTTTATCCAGGCTGTGTGCTTGTGTCCTTCCAGCTCCTCCATTGTCGGCTTCCTTCTGCCTGCTTCCTCCCGCTTCTACCTCTTCTCTTCTTCTTCTGCCTCTCTGTCAACTGCCTCTTATATCGAATTCCTCTCCCACTCTCCTTCCCTAAGTCTTTTTCTCTGCCTCCCCTTCTATTGCCAAATCTCTGGCTCTAGCCTTTATTTTACAGGTTTTAATTGGACAGAAGGTTTACAAGACGTCACCTGTGTACAGATTCAATCCTCCTCTGCAGCCCCTCTCAGGGGGGTGGAACTAGGATCAAAATACAAGGCTGGGGCTATCCACAACATTGATTCAATCCTCCTCTGCAGCCCCTCCCAGGAGGGTGGAACTAGGATCAAAATACAAGGCTGAGGCTATCCACTGGGAACTAGGATCAAAATACAAGGCTGAGGCTATCCACAACAAAGGAAAGCAGTACTAATTGTTTCTGGAGCCTATAGGCCAAGTTGTCCACAGTATGACTAGACTAGCATTTTTTGTCAGTCTTCTTTTCCCATTTCTGTTTTTCTTCCTTTGCAAGAATTTGTATTATCCGTTCCCTAATTCTCTCTACCTTTATCTCTTCAGCATCTTTCTTGGACTGTTCCCTCTTCAAAAAAAAAAAAAAAAAAAAAAAAATCCTCCTCTTTTCCTTCTACCAGCAGCCCCTGTTTTCTAGGGTGACAACCGGATAGACCTGCTCTGTATTTAACTGGCTTCATTTGTTACATGAAGTTGCAGTTCATGTTCAGAAACTACAAACCAGGTTTGACCAGTATAGTCCACTGCATTCTTTCTTTACTCACCAATATGAAATTGGAGACTCTTGATTATTCAATTATATTCAATTCAATTCAAAGGTTTTCCAGTCGGAGAGGGGAAAGACTCCTAACGGATGCTGGCTGGAGGCAGAAAAGGCGAGTGGAACTCAAATCAAACTAATAGAAAATATGGGAAGATGGCTCAGTTTGGCTGAGGGGCCTTGAGTCTGAGGCCTGACTGATTTGTAGTTGGGATGGGGAGAGACACAATCTTCTCTTAGTGAGTGGGCTGTTAGATCATTGGCTGAGCTTCAGGTGAAAAGTTAATTACTGAATAATGACTTCTTGGCATCTGCGTCACGTATATTTCAAATAGCTAGTCAAAGTACAGAGACAGATTTCTTTCTTTACAATTTTATTTACAAAATGTATTAAAACTTTATACAATACCTCATGGCAATGAGGTTCAGTAATTATGCCCACACATGCAATTTACACTTTTACGGCCATTAGTTTGCTTGGCAATTTTTCTGTTCACTGAAGTACAGCTTTAACAACAAAAATAAAAGAATTGGAAAAAATCCTCAATTGACTACCGCCAAACTCCCATAGCTTGAAGTTAATAGCAGAAATTTGAAGCAATCAACATTTTTTTAAACATGCAAGTTTTTTTTTAAATAACAAACCAATTTACCCGCTTCTTAATCTCAGTAAAGATTCCTCTCTGAAAAACTGATTTGAGTCAATAAACATACATTTCTCTTTATACAGTGCCTATGAAAAATGTTTGTGTATAGGTTGGTTGGTTTGTTTATACAACTTCATATTCACACAGCGTTAGCTTCCCGCACTGGGACATTATAGCATTCATAAGTTGAAAAATCACAGTTTCATGAAAACAAAACAAAACACAACAGCTTTCTTTTGTGTTCAATACCATTTAAAATCTGACAGGTGAGTTATTTGCTTATGACACACTTTCTGGAATGAAAGTTTATATTACACCTTTCAAGAAATGTTTCATTGGAACGAGACCTCTTCCTTTCTTTTCTAAAGACGAGAGCAAATATGCAGCGAGTCAACTAAGCATCTAAGGGTCACACTTGGGAAATGAAGGTGGGCTCCTAATTTGTACAGTCTGGAAACTTTCCAATGCACGTTACTGATGAGAGCATACTACTGAACTACATAAAGCATACGTCGTTATATAGGAGGTAATTAGTGAGCGGAGACTATTTCCTCTGACTGGTCTGATGATGCCAACATCAGGTTTGCAATTAGTTACTTGAGAGCCCATGGAGCAGTGGGGTGATCTTCGGTGAGTCAGTAGAGAAACTGCTCCAAGCAAGGACCTCAGGTTAGCAATAGGTTTAGGAATGCATCTTAGTCTTTGCAAACTAGAAAAGGACACATGCAGTCTGACGGAGAGCCACAGGCAGGCAGTAACAGGCAACAGCTGGTAAAACAGACCTAGCAAGAGTAAAGTCAGATTGAGAACTGCGGTCTGAACCCACTGGCCTGCCTTGCAACACGGTCCTGTTTCCCGTGTTGTACACTTAAAAGGCATACTTAGCAGAGAAAGCAGAGCTAAACACAGTGTTGTTTCTGAGAAAGATATTCCAAACACATCTGGGAGAATAGGCAGAATTTCCCTCACCTCAATGCTTACTATTCAACTACTCAGCTATACTGACTTAAAATGCACACTGAAGCAAGAAAAAACAGATCTATGAGCTGCAATTCCAGGCTTCTTGGAAAGCTCCGGGATCCGTTTTAGGAAAGCACCGAGAGGTATGCCTGATAGTGCCCTGCCTCGTGCTACACAAAGAAGTCAATTTCAAAAGCTCTATTAATCCCTTCAACTCCACTATGGGGAGTTCTCCAAACATTTTTTTTTTTTTTCCACAAAACCATTGCAAGAACACTAAGTCACCATTCAGTCTCTTTCCCAAAGCATTTGAATTTTCTTAAGTGTCACATTTACATTCTAAAGATTTACACAATTCAGCAACATCAAAAGGAAATAGGGTGCACAGAACATCACCACCAACAGGAAATACCAAAAACATCTGATCAGCAGATCCTAGAAGAAATGCCAGTCTGTCTGCCCGAACACTGGGAGACAGATTTTTTGAATTTAAATCAGGAGGAATTACTTCTTTTTAGCTAAGATGGGTCTATTTGCTGAATTAGAATAAATTTGTAAGTGTGAGTGTGTATATGTATGTGTGTGTATGCGTGCGTGTGTGAGTGTGTGTGTGCGTTAACGAACATGATTTTGTATACTGTGCAGTGGTATCAAAGAATGGCTTTTGTTGAATTGACGTTTTTAATAAGAATTTTTCCGCATACTGGAATCTTGCATGTCCATTTTTTTTGTTGGTTTTATTTTAATTTTTCTCAAGCAAAGCAAAAAGATTTCAATGATGGTTTGCATTGTCGCAAGTCTCAGAGTGTTCCATAAGGCACTGAAGGAAAAAAAAAAATCAGTTTTTCCTATTGAAAGGTCATTGCACCATCAGCAATATTCGTGTCATGCCCGACACCAAGGAGAGTGAAATCTGGCTCAGGATCCTTGAAGCAGCCATGTTTTCAGTGATTTCCTCTCATTGCATGCTTCCGGTGGGAAGGGATCTGCAATTCAAGGGGACATTGCAATGTGAATGGACTTTTTATTGGAAACTAAAACATTTATTAATGGCTCTGTTGACACTGGACAAAAAAAAGTGACTGTTTTCTTGAACTGCCATTCCTGGGTACATCCTCCATCCCCAGTTTGTTTGGAAATAAGTCTGGTTAAAAATTTCAACTGGATGTAGATACTTTGGAATAAATTAATTAGGGTAGTTTTCTAACATATGCATGGATTGTACTAACATGCAGGAAATCTAACTCACGACTTTAATCACTCAGGGTGGAGGTATATTAGAAGGCTTTAGTGGCAATTTAATATCGTCAGGACAAATGCACTGCAGCATATATTCTGATTGCAGATGCGACAAGGATTGTTTACCTAGGACAGAAGGTACACAATGTACTGGCTTACTGAATTAAAATTCATTTTGACTATGAGGAAAAAAAATATTATTTGTTCCTTGACTGGGATTGCTCATTTCTCTTAATACCTTCAACCTTAGTGTTTAAAGTCTGAAAGTAACACAAGGAGTTTAAAGGGATAGCACATTCTAGAAAACAGGCAAAAGCAGTGATACCCATGAAAACAGCTTGGCATCTTTAGGTGCTTTGCCTTGAAATTAGGGGCCCAACTGAGAGGATGCTGATAATGCCCTCTTTTCATGACCTTGACAAGATGCAGAGGATTCTTTGCTCTTGAGTCTGTAAACTCAAGATCACTCTCTTGTCACCTGTTGTCTCACACCCCTTCTCAGCCACCTTTCCCTGTACACTAACAGAACACTCATGTTTTCTCTTGCGTAAACCCTGAATTTGGGTTGAATAAATGACATCATTATCTACCACTGGTCATAGGATGAACATATGTATGAGAATGTTGAAGATGTGTGCAAAGAGCCAAAAGATTAACATGAAAGTAGGAAAAGCTCTTCTTTGGTACCCCTCCGCAAGCCCAGAGTTCATTCTCTCTCTCTCTCTCTCTCTCTCTCTCTCTCTCCCTCCTCCCTCCCTGACTTCCTCTCTCCTTCCCTCCTTCCATCTTTTCCTTCCTTCCTTCCTTCCTTCCTTCCTTCCTTCCTTCCTTCCTTCTTCTTCCTTTTTCCTTCCTTCCTTCCTTTTTCTTTCCTTCCTTCCTTCCTTCCTTCCTTCCTTCCTTCCTTCCTTCCTTCCTTTTTCCTTCCTTCCTTCCTTTTTCCTTCCTTCCTTCCTTCCTTCCTTCCTTCCTTCCTTCCTTCTTTCCAATGGTACATCCTTATCTGGCCTCATAACTCTAAGAAAGTGACTTGACCTCTCAGTGACTGTTTCCTGATTTAAATGGCAGGAAGAAAAACAGCATCAGTACTCAGATAAAAGCCCTCTGAGGAAAAAGAACTTCACCCCTGTTATTCAGAAATTTGTCCCCACTTTACATAAAATTAGTTCTTCCTTCCTCAAAACCTCTTTAGCAGGAAAAAAGTCTCCAGCAGGAATGTCTATGCAAGCTGGGCTTGATGGCTCACATCTGTGATCCCACTACTCAAGCTGAGACAGGAGGATTGCTGTGAATTTTAGCTCATTCTGGGTTATAATGTAAGCTCCTGTGTCAACTTTTTACCCACTCAAAGAATACCTACATATAGGCTGCTTAAGGAAAGTCGATAACTTGGAAAATAGTAGTATTTCATAGGACAGAATAGAATAGACCTAGAGGAAAAATGGAACTTTCTCCAAATTACAGGCTTGTTGAAGTCTTGCATAAGAGATGGATTTCAGAAACATTCTTGAAGAAGCCAAACAAACTAACTGTAGTTTTCACTAGCCTGAGGAAACTCGAAGATTTCTAAAAGCAGTTAAGAATGAGTTTGGATCACTTGCCAAGGAGAACTTGAATGTGGAAATACTTCTAATGTCTAATCAGTAACTTAGAGAGCTATCAGGTTGTCAATAGAACTTCTGCTCCCTAGTCAACAGTAAACAGAATCTGAAACTGAGGCATATGTTCTCCTGAGACCAGTAATCATGACATAACTATGACCCATAGAAAATGAGAGGAGATTCCATATCCTTTCTGAGGTACCTTTTCATTAGACATTTTATGGCTCTTATACTTTTGGGTGATTTAAAATGAGTCACACTTTGTGGTCAATTTCTGGTTCTATAAACTCATAAGGCAAAAATTCAAAGTACCTTTGCATCTGTATGTCCTGAATAGACCATGACCACCTAGACCAACACAGAAAACTAGAAACTAGATAAGAGATCAGAAGGTACTCAGAGATATTGTAGAACTTGTTTGGAAACCAAAGATGAAATGGGAGGGGGAGGGTTAAGTCTCATAACCACATGAGCTACATGGGCTGGGAAGTGTTTTTTTTTTTTTTCCTCAGAGGCTCTTCTCAGGCTTCTTTATTATCCCAGAAATGACTGCTAAGAAACTGGGTAACTGGCCTGTAACCATGTTGATATTGGTTTCTATTAAAATGTAACTTTTATCTCAAGTAACCATAATTTTGTTCCATAATAGTACACTCACATTGACTAGAGGAAAGCAAGAAAGCTGTAGGTTTCTATAGCAAGCTAAGTTTTGAGGCTTCCCCATCCAATATGGCCTCCAATTTAAGGTTTTAATGACCTGTTTAAAGGATTGATAATCCAATCCCACCACTCTTTCCTTCTTATTTTTCCTTCCTCTTTCTGGCCCCCACCCTCCATTCCTCTCCTTCTTTTCTTGTTATTTCACCCTTTCCTTCCTTTTCTTCCTCTGATATTTTCTCTAGAATCTGCATTAGGATCTATATTGTTATAAGATCCTCATGTAATTTGTGATTGAAAAACAGTTTTCTGTGGATTTAACAAGAGGCCATGAGGCTATAGTAATTGAGGAGTAGGGACACAGTTACTAGACAGAATATCTGAAGAAGAATTTGGAGGCTGTATGATTGTGAGCCCTGATCTATTATAAAAGAATTTTTTCTCAAGAACTAGGAATATGTATATATGTGTACATGTATGTATATGTGTGTGTATATATATATGTCTGTATGGAGTGGAATGTATAAGAAGTAGGGCATGGAGGATCTATAAACTTTTTCAAGGTGGCTTTTCAACAATATATATTAATTATTTTTGTACATGTTTTGTCTGTGTGAATGTAAGTGCACCATGTATATGCAGTGCTCCTGGAGGCAGAAGTGGGCATTGGCTCTCCTGAAACTGGAGTTACACATGGTTGTGAGCTGCCATGTGGGGTGCTGGGAACTGAACGCTGGTCCTCTGCAAGAGCAACAAATGCTCTAGACTATTGAGTCATCTGATGGCCTGCATGAACAGCTGTGTCATAAACTAATCATCTCTTGTCAAATTGACAAAATCTAACTAAGGTTTCAAATTTCCTGAAGACTACCAGTCTATAAATGGAGGAGGCAGGAGGAGGTAGGTCTGGTTTAGTAAAGAGGAAGAAAGGTTGCACTTTACACCAGAATCTGCCACTACCTAGTTGTATTGCCTTGGACAAGTCACTTGGAGTGACTGAGTTTTAGGTACCAGCGGGAAAACACTGCCTGATCCATTTTATTATAACCCAGGGAATAGATGTGATAGAACATAGAAAACTGCTATATATTCTTAAGATGTATTAAATAGCTGGAATTCAACTCCTTGGGGTTTGCAGATTGAAATTATGCTAGATTGAAATGGCTCTTGTACTGTCCTATGGGAAAAAAAAAAAAAAAAACAAATGTTGTGCCCCCAACTGAATTATATCATCAACTCAAAGCACTAGCACGTGAGAACATTAAATGATTGCATGCTAATAGTGCTAATGACAGATGAACTTATGGGTTGAACATTCAATAGTGGAAACAGTTTGTTAACAGGTTAGTTCATTGTACTGAGTGTGTAGTAGCCAAAGGCTGCAGTCTATAGCACAACAGGACAACCAGCAACTTCATCATATAAGATCATGCTTTCCATGGTAATAGCAAATGATTTATTTGGATAAAATGTTTACAAATTGACTAAATTTAGATTTATTAGGTTATATATAAGAAGGTCAACACATAGAAATAGGAATACGTTGGCATTTACTGATGGGGTTAATGTTAGCCATCTAAAATAAGGTATAGGAAATGCTAATTGTTCTGTTCCACTTTTGATAGGCATGTCAGTAAGGCAAATGTACTTGGAAGGTGGTAAGACTTTATCCTTTTATATACTTGTAGAATGGAAGCATTATTCTAATCCATGCTTGCCTTTAAATTTAGATGTATTATTGGTAGTCAAGTTTTCCTAAGTATTAATTTTGATTTGGTCAACAGCAAGTAACCTAGACCCTTACTTACCTGAGTACCATCAGTTCCAAGGAAGGGATAACAAAGGGACTCAAAATTAAGAAATTTGTTTCATGCTTCCACTGCTTAATTAAAAGAACCACTACTCCTTCATGGAAGGACTTCCCTACATGAGGTGGCAATATCTTGCTTCTTTTTCCTAGTTTAAACCCTCAGCTCTATCTGCTTTCTCTAGAGTTATACTGTCTAACATGGCAGCCATGGGCACATGCAACTACTAAATATTTGCATATTTAGCCAATATAGCAATATTTAACATGTTACTAGTATCACTTGAGGTATTCCCTAAGTTTAAAGCACCCCAAATTTCAAGTATAAATAAAAGAACATAAAATATCTCATTAATTTTCAATGTTATTGTGTAATTGACAACTTTGAAATGTTATTTTGGGTATCTTGACCTCAGTGAGATGCATGAATAAGATTAACTTCATTTGTTTTATTTTTAACACTGTAACTAGTATAATAGTTAAATGTTATTCAATTGGGTCACACGTGTTACTCACATATATTTGTATTGATCAGTACTGCTTAGGAATTGTTATATTTTCCTTTCATGTCACAGACCATAACTTAATTCCAGTTATGCTTTTAGAAAAGCACCAACCACTGACAAGAAAGCACAATCATTGTTTAATGATAACTAACTAGTAGCAAAGAGACAATGCTAGAAACCAAATAAAGTAAGAAAATAGGAAAGAATAACAACAAAAAGGTTAACACACACAAACGTAAGGCTGATTAGTTTACTAGACCTTAACCGTACCCCTAGATTTTAACACTTTCTGTTCCATACACGTTGTAGCCTTCTCTGTATGTAGCGTAATTCTGAGTGTTGGTGGCAGGAGCAGGCTTAAAGTTTTGGGTGTTCTTTGTGAGTTTCATGCGTTTGGACTCTGCCCGTGATTTGTAACAGAATTCTATCAAAGCCACCATCATGGCCAGCCCCAGACCTCCGACAAGTATATAGAACACGCCTGCCACATTGCTCAGGCTTAGAGCACTGGTCTTGTCCTAAGAAAAATGAACAAGGCGATTAGTTCTTGAGGAAAACAAAGGCAAGAGGACATCACAACACATCACAACAGCATAGGGCAATTCTAAGTTGTAAAATAACTAAACATTTGTGTAAGTGTTAGGACTCAACTCTGGCAACTGGCTGAGGTTTTAAAATGACCAGCAAGATGGTAGATTGTGCTTCTGTTGACTGTTTTGATTCTCACACCTCAATGTCCTTTTTTTCTTTCTTAGTATCTCCAAATGTTTAATAGTGTTCAGCCACCAAAATAAGACATCATTTGTCCAGGGGAACAAAAGAGTATACACAAGCAGAATGTATCTCTCTTCCAGTCCAAACACACACCATTTTCCAGAGTTGAGCTGTGACATAATCTCTATAAATGGAACATCTTTTTTTTCAATTGGGAACTGAAGCACTCTTTCCCCTCTCTGCCCTACAGTGCCCCTTTCTCCCTTGTTTTCCCTGTGACAAACTTTCTTAATAATTCATCTTTAACATACTAGGTGAGGTCCCTTTTACTCTTGTGTGGGGATTTACTTCATAGGGGTTTGTGTAAAAAGAGTTGAGCCTTCTTTCCTTCCGTGACTGATAAATTGACCCTGTGGAGTATTGGTTGCTAAGTTCAAAATCAGGGCAGCAAGTCTTCATGCTGCTAGAACAAGAGAACATACAGACTTGGCTCCACTCCATCTTTCTGAAAGTTTAAGGGAGCCATCAGGAGGGTCCATTGTGTCCTGGATTGGCTCCACACAAATCAGAAAGATTTTCTAGACAATTGAAGAAGAAAAAAAAAAAGACAACAATAAAAACCAAAAACCAAAAAAAAAAAAAGAAAAGAAAAAAGAAAAAAAAAAGAAAAAAGAAAAAAGAAAAAACAGAGTTCAGCTTATTTTAAAGTTTTACTCCAGGGAGTATAGGATTAGTTAAAAAATGCTGTACCTATCTGCTTTCTATTTAAGATGGAAGAAAAATTGAGGAAGGCGGTCAGTGACTTTCAGGTCAAACAGCAAACCTGGCTAAGCTATCTACCTGCATGAAAAAGCAAAAACTGAATTGCTGAACAATGGAAAGAAAAAAAATTGGTGTCTTGAGCCCTACCTTGAGGTAGGATACACCAAGGGCCAGGAGTCTTTCTTTGAAAAAAAAAAATAAATAGCATTTTGTAGTCTTTTTAGAGGGAATGTAACCATTTTGCTGCTGAAAGGAGTTGAAAAGAATACCAATTTTTTAAGCCTGTGAATTTTGATCATATTTAAATGATGACATGCTAGACAGATGATGGCTATTGCTGACCATCAGTGCTATGGCTCAGCTAGTCTTGATATATTTAAATGGCCACATTCTTCTGATTCCATTTCTATAGGAGCCAACCCTATACCTATAAAGAAAAGGCCAACTTGAATTGTATTTATGGAAGGATGTGGGGATGCCTCGTGTCCATGACAGCCTTACATTTAGTCAGTTTTCTAGAATTAATGACAGGCAGGTAACAGTAAGAACTTTTTTTACTTATTGGACAGTGGCCATTTCAGGTAGCCTACTAGGCTATATGTAAGGGTAGTCTATATTCAATGAAGAAATGGGTCAATTTCTGGAACCTTCCTTCTGCCATCATATATGTATATGTGCATGGCACTGAATGGGGCAAAAGGTCATAACCTGTGTGATCTGTAGCAGTAACAGAAGTTTTAAGTTGCATATGTTGACTCTTAACCAAATTCCCTGATGTGGGATGTAGAAACCCAGTAGCAAAATGGTTCATTGCATGGAGAAAATGAGTGGCGTTTCATGAAATGAATTAACTGATACCACAATATTAGTTTAGAAAAAGGAAAAGGCAAAAATTTGAAACTAAAAAGAACTTTCTTAGGGGAGCGAAGGGGGGCAGGAAGGAGGCGGGGAAGAGTGTTTCATGCTTATCAATGTGATGTCAATCCTGACAATGTGTACCCTTAAGGAGCATGCGACTAAATTTTCAAAGTATTACATACAGAGATTCAAATGACACCTTTATAAGAGAAAAGTGTGACAGACTTAATGAGATTTGAGATCCAAACAGATGCTGAATTTAATATGACAGCAGCTGGGAGGGAGTTAATCATTCTGCTTACAGAGACCAGTCTTTGTTGTTTGTTTGACTGTTTTCTGATGGCAAAGACATAATATATTAATAACCAACGGTATTTACAACTACAGTCTCTGACACTGCAAGAGATTAAGATAAAGTACTGTCACAACTGGATCTTATATATATATATTTTTTTTTTTTTGAGTTGAGGTTGGTTGTTATATTTTCTCTTTGAACTTTCGAAATGTGAACGACAGTAAAACCCCTTTATAAACACAGTTCGTTCTTTTATAGCATTGGAAATGCATCGAGCCAGATCAAGTCCCTAATCATAATGGATCTCTATCACAATGGGTTGATGTCCCAAGGCAGGCCTGTGAGGCTGCCGTTGCCTTATTCCTATAGTGCTGGTGTTATGAAGGGGTCCCACTGTGGCAGGGTGTGTGTGTTGGGAAGGAAAGCCGTTTGGGGGTAGAAAATAAACAGTGGGTCAAAATGTGATTGCTAATCAGTACAAAAAGACCTTCAGCGACTGACCTTACTCCCGGAGTCCTTGGCTCCACATTCCCCTTATCGTACCACCATTTGTTTTTCAGCTTGTCTAAGATGCCTTGTTCACTGAGTTTCAATACTGCAAGGTTTACAGGCGTTCTTCACGTGGGAAATAACATAAATAACATTATATTATGTTATTTTATGTTATTCAAGCTTCAAACTACTTTAAAACTATAGAAAGCGATAAAGCAGGGGCCCTGGCCACAGAGTAATTTTAGACACTGCAGGCAACCTGAGCATTACCTTATAAAAAGTTAACACTACAGCAACGCTATATTTACCAGGGCCTGCCCATATCGCTTTGAGTAATCGGCACACACTGTTAAATAATGAGGATAGAAAAAAGGCACTCCTAAGATAGGCTGTGTGTAGTGAGGAGGGTCTCCCCTCAAGTGACACTGGTCGGCGGCAGCTTGCAGTAACTTTGTGACAGAGGCGTGTTAGGTTTGATCTAACCGGGTGTCTTGTACTTCCAGACAGAAAGCAAGTTATGGGTGTGGGAGGGGGTTGGGAAGGGAATGGGCCAGAAAGGGAGACATTTGTATTATTGTGGACCAAGACAGATGGATGAATTTGAACAGAAAACAGCTCCTGTATAGACAGCATGCCTTTGGATTAATTGTTCCCTATTACACAAATCTGTTGCCCAGCTGAAAATGATCTCCTGAAGGACTGAACTATACACATATTCTCATGCGACAGCCAATACATTCTAATTACTATGCACACACTACTCTTAACATTAAAATTTCAATGTAGACCTTGACATTTTTTGATGAGGAGCATTTTAAACAGCAGGAAAACAGGCCAATGGGATGTTTCTGAGTTGCTGACAGCCTCTCTCTCTCTCTCTCTCTCTCTCTCTTCTCTCTCTCTCTCTCTCTCTCTCTCTCTCTGTGTTTGCAATCAAGTCAGGTACTCAGAAAGTGGACCAAAGTGTTTCCAAGTAGAATGTTAGTACAGTATTATGTAAAATGGCAAACTGAAATTGCCATTGTTGAACAGGACTGTAAAGGAATACTTTGATAAAAATAAAACCTCTTTAAGTGAGTGACTAATACATCGTCAGGAGACTAAATTACTACTTGCTTCTTTGTTGTCTATTACTTAATATATACTGATTATATTTGGAACCTTTGGGCACAATGTGTGAAACTCTACTGGTCCTAGGACAAAGATTTTTGTCTTTGAGAGATTTCTTCAGCTATCAAATAGAAATAGTGACCACTACTCTATCTTCTTACTATAGCTACTGAGTTTGAAATAAAGTCTCTTTAATAACTTTGGGCAAAAATGTGTTGTATCAAAAGGGTGACATAATTTTATGATGAGGTAATAAACTGTATTCACTTTCATGCCGAACAGTATTGCCAGTACAGTGTGTGTTGGTCTAGTGCTACTGGCTTTAAAGGATGAAGTAACACAAATTTATGTAACTTTGGACATGCTATAACATCTCTTAGCTTATTTTAGATAAGTTGGACCTGTTAACATATCTGTGTACATACAAGACTTTCTATAATCACAATGATCTGACCTCTGTCATACCAATTCCCAAAAACACTTTTCTTTCTTTTTCCTTTTGCAGTTGAGGGCAGAGGGATTATCTTAGTTTGAGATGTTCTGAGATATGTATTGTCATTTAAAAATATATGCAATTTCAGGGTGCTTGGGATTTGAAAAGCTATAAACCTTTAGTAGCAAGGAGGTGACACTTTTGGTAGTGTAGAACATAGCATTCAGAATATCTTCATTCTGTGTCTTACAAGGAAATTGAGCTCCAATTATACTTTAAACAAGTTTTTTTCCATCAGCACTCAAAAGCCTAGGCTTCTCGAGTGCTAACCAGAATTGCAGCAAAGCATACACAAAACTTCTAGCCTCCTTAAGATAGTATTGGCAGTGGAGGTTGTCTTAGACTATTGTAAAGGTCAGCAAGACCATCTATGACCTGAAAGCAATGTGGAGTTGCCTTCTCCTCTACTCCCCACTTTCTATCTCCTACTTCCTCTTCTTCATTATTTTATGACATCACCATCACTGTGAAAGTTGCCTTAAGATATAGGACATTGTGGAAGTTGCCTTAAGATATAGGACAAGATGCTTCCTAATAACATAAGGAGTGACCTGGGCTCAATGGGCCTATTCATCTTTTCCTCCCTTTTTATTGCAAAAGGTCTAGTAGCTTCTCATTGCTCTCTGACTGTGTCCTTACCAGGCCTCATTCTCCTTTAAGGTTCTGTATTCTTAAGAATACCTCATTCGATTTGTTCAGTATGCTGCTTTTACTAGGTCTTAGGAACAGAACAGCCTGATTAAGTTACCATGCTAGGGTTAATAGAAGGTTCTATTCTCTAGAGACCCTGGGTTTAGAAGATATTCATAAACATTTAAGTGACATAGATTGATAAAAGTAAAATGTGTGGATTTAGAGCAACGTTTCTCAAAGTGGGTTCCAGGGACCCTGGGGGAATCATTGAAACTCTCTTGTTAGAGAGTCCGTGAAGTCAAAGTCTTTTATAGTGTTAGGAAGGTACCAACTGCTCTTTTCACTATTATCCCTTCATCATATACAAATTGCTGAGAGGCTACATGATTGTGAAATCATAACAAATTGAGTGAAGAAGTAGAGATGATAATCCTATCCTTTAATAAGCTACACATTAAGACATCTGCAAAAATATAGGCTGGTTTCACTTTTCTAAGTTTTGTTTTGAAAGTACTATTGCTTTCATTGCTGGCATGATGAATAATAATAGATACAACATATAAGCAAATTTTTTTTAGATTTTTGCAATGGTTTTTAAGAATATGAAGAGTCCTGCAACAAAATGTTTTATAAGCATTGCTTTGGAGAATTAATGAATTTTGTTGGAATATAGGTGCTTATTCTGGGCTGTCAACCATAGACACTTGCTTAAGTCCAGACTAGTATCTCAGCATCTTAATGTTCTCCTTCTGACAAATGGCCTATGTCTGCCTTGGGCCATCCAGTAGCTTTCACAAAACAGCTAGTTCACAGTGCAGCTTATCTTAGCGTAATAGCTTCGAGCAGGGGTGGGGGTCAGGGCCTTTTGTCCTCCAGAGGACATTTGGTAATGCCTGGTGTCATTTTTGTTGTCACAAATGAGCTGGGGAATGATCCAGGCATTCAATGGGTAGAGGCAATGCATGCTGATAAACATCCTATAATTACAGGACAGCCTCCACAACAATGCATCATCTGGCTGCAGACACCAATAATGCTGAGGCTGACAAAGCTGCCTTTAGAGCATCCAGATGTCCTCTGAGATACTCAGGACAGTAAAGAGCTCTGACAGACGATACACCTCTAGAAGGTTAGTCTTTGATTAGAAAGGAAGGAAGGAAGGAAGAAGGAAGAAAGGAAGGAAAGAAAAGAAAAAGAAAAAAGACAGACAAGAAGAGAGAAAGAGAGAAAGAAAGTGTTAACAAAATTTGGGAGGGAAGCAATGTTCTCTTGGGAACTTCAAAACAGAAATGGGGGGAGGAAGAATGAACATTTCAAGCAGTAGCAGACCCAAGGAACATAAAAGTTGCAATCAGAAATCACAGATAATGCCACTCAACAAAGTGAGGATAGGTACTAAGAGAAGAAAGCTCCTGCTAGTTTGTGTTACTGTGAGATAAATTACATTTCCAAAATGGTAGATTAAACATGCCTTGATTAAAATGGGTTTTTCCATTCGTATGCCTTGCTAGATGTATTGTGAAGCCTAACTCAAGTCAACTATATATGTCCACACACACACACTCACACACACACACACACACACACACACACACACACACACACACACTGGTGGTTTGAAGAAAGGAGAATTAGATATAGATATTCATTTGGTCACTTTAGATGGTTTTGTCAGGATGGTATTTTTTCTCTTAGCTCAAATGTTTTCTCTCCTCCTCCATTACCCTCCATCTTGCCTTATTTCTGTGCATGTCTTGTGATTCTTTCTAAGCCCGTGCTTCTCTAAGACATCGATCTTATGCTTTTGTAGCCTCATTGATGACATTTCCCCCTCAGTAAATAACCATTTTAAAGATAACTCTTAGCTTTTCATTTTCAACCTAGTTCCTTTACATAATTACACTAGTCAATTTTATTATTGGTTGAGTTTAGTGGCTACCCCAAGAAGGCAGATTTATGGTCTTCACTTTATAAATGATGAAACTGCGGCACACGCAGGTCAAGCAATTTGCTTAAGCCTCCACATATCACGGAGCAGGTCGAAAGGCAAATGAATATACATTGAACTCTCTACTATGCATTGCCACTGAAACATAGACAAGAGTAGTAGCTCTCCTCATTTTTTCTCTTCTGGCTTAGATGTCCATAACGATTTTTTCAAGGACCCCAATTCTCCAAATAACTATCAATCTACCAAGGGCATATATTCCAGCTGAGGGCCTTTTATCCTGATGCAGCAATGCTTGGCACGGGAAAGGTCTGGAGCAATTACTGCAGGCCCTTGACTGAGTACCTAAGAGAATTAGAAGTCAGAAATATTTATTGTGTTCACCTCAATAGAGAACAGAAAGAATTAAACAAAGTAGGTCAGATTTCTATCGTGGAAATTAACCAAGCAGTCACTCTCTGAAGGGCTTGCTATGAGCTTTTCTGCTGAGCAGAACCATCATAAGGTAGAGGCATTGGTCACCAAGCTAAAGGAGAAAACTGGAGGGCTTTCTGATGAAATTTGATGGGATCTGGGAATTATCCCCAAGCCCCATGATTTTCTTCCCTATTTCCAAACTTTCATTTAAAAAATTTCACAGTTAGGTTTGAGCAATGTGTGTTGTTCTTGTTTCATTTTGTCTTTTTTTTTTTTTTTTAAATATGAATCTTCCTGAGACATGGAAATGATGAAACAGAGGACTATTTAGAAAGCAACTTGCTATTCTCTCTCTCTCTCTCTTTCTCTCTCTCTCTCTCTCTCTCCCTCTCTCTCTTTTTTTAAAAAAAGATTTGGGACTTGGAGCAAGAATGTAAAGTTCTCCAGGGAAGTCATAAAAATGATTATCAAAGCAGATTAGCAAGTGGATGTGCAGTGGGCGCATGGGCATTTGTGAATTCCAGAGTCTCTAAAAATACATGAAGATAACACCGACCTGTGTCAGGATGTATATTCCTGAGTGTGGAGGACAGGCAGGAACTGCCATTTGTTTATTATCTTTTAGTATAGGAGGAATAATGTATAATGCTTTGATAATTAATTCTTTCTTTTAAAAATGTTGATTTTTTTTGAAAGCGTGTGTGTGTGTGTGTGTGTGTGTGTGTGTGTGCCTTGACACACATGGTCAGGTCGGAAGAGAACTTGTGAGAGTCAGTTCTGTCCTTTTACTTTCACGCAGGTTCTGGAGATTGAACTCTGGTCATCAGACTCCAAAACAAGTGCCTTTATCCACTGAGCCTTCCAGCCTCTCTTCCCTCATTTCTTCCTCTAGTTTTATGCAGCCGAAGCTAGCCTTAGTCTTCATATTTAGCTGAGGCGACCTTGAGTTCGTCATCTTTCTGTTTTACCTCCAAGAACTGAGACCATAGATATGTGCCAGCAAGTCTGGCATGAACTGTATTTTCAAAGAAAATATGATTAGATCTTAAAATAAATCTGCTTGTTTCAGCCATCCACACCTGGCACTAACTCAGCTACAAAGGACTCTGCATACATGGTCCAGCACACAGTCCCTCCAGGTGGTGCTTGTCTAAATTTCAGGGTCTGGCTCATCCAGCCATTTTAAATAATTAATGTTGTCTTCACAATGGTAAACTTTATACATGGACACAGCTTAAGGATAAGAATACCATTGTTTTTTTTTTTTTTTTTTTTTTCTGTGAATGTAGTATTTCTCTTGTAAAATCCAACTAAATAAGCCTTTTGATTAAAACAAGTGCCATGTTTATTTTAAATTTTTGATGTCCTTGAGTACTTAGAATAATAAATGAAGTTGCTTGGGGCCATGCTGTGTTCAGTGGAGTTAAGTGGGGGTGCTGAGGCTCCTTATAGGCAAAAAAGGGAGAATTTGAATCTAGTAAACTCATTACCAAGGTGATATCCCCAGGTAATCTGGTGACCCTAGAAGGGATAAGAAAGGAGTTTAAATTATGATATGACTCCTATCCTGGATAGAAACCCATGGTGTAGTGTGAGTTATCTGAGAGACTGGATGATATACTCTGATCCAAAGATTGCACGTTCTTTCTGAATAGGGATGCTGAAAGAGCAAATGGTTGGATAATTATGATTCCCAAAGATCTTCAGTGGTGCCCTTAGGAAGGATGGATATATGTGTCAATATGTAGGTTGTAGAGAAAGAAAAGATCACACACAAAAAAGCAAAAGAAATATATGAACAAGAATGGTGAGTTTATAAATGTAATTTGAAATCTGCTCTGACATCATATCTAGGCAGTGAAAACGGAAATGGTCACAGATGAAGCTGGAAAAATTTCTGCCACTTAATTCTGCATCCAAACACTTGTTTTTAAGGTACTAATTCTTGCTTCTTGGTACTTTTCTGAACAGCCTCTGGAATATCATCAGCCAGGGGAGAGAGAAAGGCATTCTCCATTTTTCTGTCCATCTTTAAACTGAGACTACTTCAGGTAGTCATGGTAATCAGTCACTAGTGTCTCATTCCAGCCTCTCTTGGAGAAGCAATAGTATCACTCTGCATAAGAAGTATGTGCAGGCAGGCACAGCTATCACTGCACAGGTTTGTTGGGGTCAATTGATGGTTAAGAAAGAGAGAAAAAGCCTTGCTGAATGATAGGATTTAGCATGTGACTTTTCGTATTCTTTTTTATTAGTTCACTTTGGATATATGTAATGAAGGGATTTACTTGTCTATGTGCCAGCTATTGGAGGCTGTGACATTCCAAACATGCCCTAAAATGTACAGGTGTATGGAGTCATTAAAAATATTCTATCGTCCTATTTTTCACAGGAGTTCCTGCATGTAGGAGTGCAGAATAAGATTTATGTCATTCAAATTTTTTTTTTTTGCCTTTAGATCGCTAAGAGTTGTCTCCATACCCTTTGACTGTTGGCATTACTAAACTCTGAGTGTTCAAGTGACCCTCATCTTCACAGAGGAAGCTCCAATGATTTGCACAGTTATTCAGTGCTTAGCTGCTAGAAGCCACCTCTGAGAGAGTATTTATAACCACGTAGTTCACAAATGTAGCTCAAACCTATTTAACTCCTGCTAATGGGATCATAATTTAATGTAAGTGCAAAGAGCAAATTCAATAATGCATGCATATAACATTAGGAGTTGAAAGCTGGGAGTCATTTTTCTAAGGGCCTAACAATGCTAATGACTAAAATGTATTGATGACCATCTGTGCCTTCACAGCAGCCTCAGAAGTAAACTTGAGATATGGAGTTAAATCCAGCAGTGTTTCCATATGACAACCTCTCAGTGTCAAAACAAGAGAAACTTTGATTCTACAGATCATAGATTTTTCCTGATTGATTTCTGTCAAAAAACTAGACCTCTTTCTGGCTTATGTCACTAAAAGCAAAACAATTATTTCACAGCCTAACTATGTGAAAAGATTCCTTACTCAATTTTTTTTTCCCAAGAGAAAGCAGGGATTCAGAGAAGATACGAAGGTGGAGAAATAATTGACATAATTCAATTAAAAGAAAAAAAGCCAAGTTAAATGTGACTCCCACTTGTCCAAGTAAGCTTTAAAAACTCCATTTTAACATGCATTAAAAGTTCAAGTCATCCAGTGTGGTTGGTATTTATCATGTATAAGTGTGTTTTATTTAGTTTATTTCAGAAGTACCAAGAGAGGTCAGAAACTCAAATGATGAACATTTCTGAAGACATGTACGTCTTCAGGCTACAAATAATCAATCTTAGCTTGTATTCAAATATAGATAGAAAAAAATAGTGGCTATATATCCAACTTACAAACTTGATACAGATTGCCAAACCAAAGGCATATACCAATCTCTTTCAACACACATTCTAGCACCCACACATCATGCCTGCATTCTTAGTAGTGATGTTAGACAGGAAATACTAGCGGTCTTACTATGAGTGTCTGTGTATATTGATATACATATAGACATTGTGTATATATGTTTATATATACATATGTATATATTATATGTATATATTAAAATATAGTATGCTGCTGCTTTAGATCCATATTTGACATGTATTTTAGTGCTAGATAAAATGAATAAAAAAATGTTAATCCAACACTTAGACCACATTTTTGCCATCTCAGACTAATGGGTTCCAGCCTCATGTGCCAAGGGCCAAATGCTATACCGCTCTCTAAAAAGTCAAAAGAGAATGGATTTTAACTATTCTCTATAAAATCCACCCCACCCTGTTCCACCAACCCCAACTCCCACCCTAACAAAAATGACTTAGGTGCCTTAAATATTTCATATTTCTTTTCCATGGCTGTCCTACCTTTGAGACAGAGTGGTTCTACAACCTCTTCAAATGAAATGAAACCCAGTTATTTTCTCCTCAAGGGGAAGAAAAGGGCATAGATATGCATCATCTCAATCTTTGCCATGGCAACAGTGTCCTTCCTCTTGACAACTGTGTAATATCATTCTTACCTTCTTGCTTTTCACTCCTGCTGTTCTTTCTGTAGCTCTGGTGTTGGATATTTTGGTTATTGTTTGTCAATAAGAAACATATTCATGTTATCAGAATAACAACATATATAATCAATCATGTCCTAATCATAGGAATTATGCTAAGGCCACACAGTCAATTGTGTTTAAGTCAAAGAGTGAAATAATTAAATGGTATTTTCTTTGTGGATTACATTTTTCCCCAATGGTAGAATTTATTTTTTTTTTTTTAGCATCATTTGCAAAATCATTGGTTTTGGCAGTACTGGACTGGTTCAGTTCTTAATATAACTGGTCCCTTGCTTGAAGTAGTCATTTGAGAGAAAGTGAGGATTTGCTCTTGGGAAGAAGACCTGAATCAGTTCAAGAAGCAAATTTAGTCACTGCCATGAAAAAAAAAAAGTCAGGTTCTTCATATTTCCAGGAGGCAGTACCAGCACAGAAACATGCAAACCAATGAAGAGTATAGTATACTCACCCTACTCCTTGATCCCAAACAAGTCTTGGGGATTCACAGGAACTTCTGCTAAGACTCAGGAAGTGTCATCGTTCTGTAATGGTTCTTGCCTATACACATAACAGTGTCAATAAAGTGTCATTGGGATCCATCTTAACCCTGGGCATCCAAAGTGTCAACCTTTAGGAATGGCTCCTGCCAGTAAAAGATCCATTTTTGTTGCAGATAAAGGCAGATGCAGATTCATGTCCATTCCCTAAGGCCCAAGATTGTCAAAGAAGTCTGGGTGTGGAAGAGAAGCAATTAAGAGATGGTGGCATAGGAGAGGAAAATTGTAGACAAACACAGGAGGAGAAATACATACAAAACTGAAGATCTCATGTTATACACGTGGGAAAAACAGTAATAGTCTCATTCTTTTAGGTAGCACCAACTATGGATCTGGGGAATTTGGAAACAGGCTATCTTGAAGTGCCATTTTTTACTGTCTTTGAATGGAAGATTTGCTAAGCAAATGTGTAAGATTAATTTTCTAAGAAAAAAATTGATAAAGATAAGGAAGAGGAAGCAAACTGTCGAATTTCTTAAGAGAACAAACTTTAAATGTACGTTAAAAGCACATAGATGAAAGTAGACATAACTCATTTTAATTTCAGGGAGCTTTTGAATCTATTAAAATAAATTCCATGATTTTTCTCAACGTGTGTGGCAAATACTTGTCATTTTCTTCTAGTTTTTATTTATTTTAATTTCAATTACATTTCTTTATTAATATTCTACACCATTTCCTATGCCTTACAAGTGAAGGTACCTACATGTGGCAAAATACTTACTGCACAGTCAAGGAGCTCAGAATGGTTCTATTTAAACATTCTGTTTCATTGTTCTCAAAGGCACACAATCTGTGCTGTTCTTCTTTTTTTCATCTTTAAAAGTATAGATACTAGAAGTCTACTTAATCCAGTGATGCAAATCTAGGCTGAGATGGGATAGGTTTTGTAATACCTTATCACGCCAGGTAATAGCTTGTTTTTACTGACATTCTTTGCTCTACTAAGGTAAAGGTATACAGAAAAACTGAGCTGGCATCATTTATGTAAGATTAAGGGAATGAAGTTAGGTGGGTGGAAGGACTAGGATGTAAACTATGAGAGGACTGATTGTTGTGGAAGAAGGTTAATGCTCTTATATGGGAACTCAGCAAAATCACTATCTGCTCTGTTTTTACCATGATAGACTTTCATCAGCTGTCTCTGAAACCTCTAGTGATCTATGTTTATAGCTGGAACAACCTACAAGCCTCTTAATTACTGTATTTTCACACTTCTTACAATAAAGCAACAACACAGTAGGGTGATTTGTTGGTTGAAAATTCCCAAACCACAGCCTTTGTTTCCATGGTTTATTCCTGTACATTTATAGATTATCAAGGGCAGATCAGGTATAATGTGGCCAGGATTTATTAGCTTAGACTTGAGAAATTGGTATAGGCAAGCAGTGTTTTGATTCTAGCCTATGGGTCCTATTCAGGAGCTAAGCTAGTTAATGATCCCTTTCTTAATTCTCTGTATTCAGAAAAGAAAATAGCCTATTACATTAGTTTAAGAGTGTACTCATTTTTGACAACATGAAAAGTTCCTGTTCTTTCCATAGCATGGTAAAATTTGTAGAATATGCTCAGAATGCATGCTGTCTCATGTTTGAGAGGGAAAAGTCAACAATTTAGCATAATTGCCCATTTATCATAATTTAAAGGTTATAGGAGCAAGAAAGAAAGATAAGCAATACAGGTATTTTCCCCCTTTCCCGGTTTCAGAGATAATAGGTGTAAAAGTGTTTTTGAAATAGTGGAGGCACTTACAAATGTCAGGTTTTGTGATTATTGTCATTTTTTGTAATCAGTACTGAGGGCTAGGATGGTTTAAATATGCCATTTGCCTAGTACCCAAGGTGACTGAGAATGACCCTGATTCTTAGAGAAACACAGTACATGCAATCATATTCACACCATTCATGGGTGGGTAGTCGCAATAGCTTGCTCTCTGCAGTATTCTCAGTAGAGGTGAACCTGAGAGTCAGAAGATTCATGTGATGGCATTGGCTGTGTGACTGTCAAAGTCAGCACCACCTGTGGATCTCACTTTCCCTATGAAATGATGGTACGTTCAGTGGTCATTTTGTCATGTTACCTGGGGACAAGAGTCAATAAGGAAGTGTAATTCTCAAGCCATTTTACTAATAGGATAAGACTTCCTTGATCTGAACTAGCACACAGGAAGAATTGTCAGAATGAGGGAAGCAAATCCCGAATTACAAAATATGTCTGAAGCATGATATTTTCTCCTTTTAGTTCTATTTTGCAATGCAGACTGGCTATAAAACATTGCTTTATCAGAGGTCCTCAAGAGAACTCACTTAGTGGGTAGATTTATAATGAATATGATTATGTGTGATGAGTACTTCCAACCTTTCAAACAAAAAGGTTTGTTCTCTCAAGAAAATATTCAACTGACAGTCTAGTCTAAACTCTTCATTTGCTTAACAAACCTCTCTGGTCCACATCCATAGTCATATAAATTTACTTTGTAGACTGGTCCTTGTCTAGTTTATTCCATATTATTAATCAAAGCACTCCGAGTTAAGGAGGTTTCAGCGCATTTCTACCTTCTGAATGGATTCATGTTGTATGGTACCCACGAAGTAGTCGTGAAACACAGTCAATCAAGTCCGTTTCTTGCTCCTTCTTGTGCTCACTCTCAGAAAAAAAGCAGGTGACAAGAAGGAAGAAGATAAATGCAGGCTCCTTGGTAGTTTCCAGGCAGAAGAGGCAGTTGTTGGATATGCAGCTTTGATTCCACTATTATCCATACTTGAGAATGGAGTTGGCTTATTGCAAAAGGTAAATTGAAGGGGTGACCAAGAAAAGTAATTTGCAAGTTGCCTGACAGGTAGCAAGCACTATGGCCAAAGAAGTTTGAAACAATTAGGATCTACTGAAATATTTTCTATTTGCATGCCAAATTTCAGAAAAATCTGGAAATTGTAAGTTAGCAATAAAGTTACTAGATAAAACTCAGAGACAATACTAAGAAAGGAACAAAGAGTGTGATTGTTGGTTATAATTAGCAAAAAGCTAGTTTAACCATTTGGGATCTTCATGATACTAAATTGGTTCATGAAAAGTAAAGGTCAGTCAATCCGTCCAGGTTTTTTTTTTTGTTTGTTGTTTGTTTGTGTGTTGTGTGTGTGTGTGTGTGTGTGTGTGTGTGTGTACGGTGTGTGTATGCTTGTTTGCATGTATGCCTGTGAGTGTGTGAAAAACATCAAATGCCTGGTTATTGTACAACTCCTGGGCACTTCTGGGCATTGTGTGGATTATTTAGAGGCATCTTGATTCAGTCCATGGCTCCTCTGAATGACGAGTTCATGATAACAAAGTATCCAATCCAGCTCCGTTTTCATTCTGTAACTCACTTGAATAATAGAATTAGGTTCTCGGTGGCCTGCTAATACCATGAGAAAACTTCTGAGAGGAAGGTGCTAAATACTTTGGGCATCAGGGTAGCCATTGTGAAAATCAAATGAAGCAAATGATTGGCTAAATTTTCAGTGTCATCAGTTTACATTGGTGAGAAAGGAAGTCACTGTTTTTTGGCACATAGTAAAACCTTGATTAATTGGAATCCATAGGGATGAATGGGATTGTTAATAAGAATACTTCACTTTTGGCTACTGACATGCTGCTTTAAAATGCTTGTATCCACTCTCGTGCCTCAGGGAAGTGGCCTCTAATGTTTGAGGGTCAATCCAGATGAAGAGAAGTTATAGGAGAAAGATCTAGCTGTAGCTATCACTTGGCAACTATGTAAAAACTCAATTCCTCGAGGTCTTCTCATTTTGGATATCATTAAAGTTTCTCACCAATGGAAGTTTGGAATGGGGACTGACAATTCAGGCCACCAGTTCAGTGTATTCTTGTTAATCAAGGTTTTACAATAAAAGGCCTTGCCAATGCCTGGTAAGATTATGAATAAAAGTTGTTTGAAAATTTGCTTCTTTGAAAGTGCTCTGGATCAGTGTTTTCAAACCCATATTATACTGCAGACTGGCAAACTAGCTTTTCTGCCAGGATCCCAAGAGATGGAGAAGGAAAGAGAAGAGCAGAATTACAAGCATTGTCTCTGAAGAAAAAAAGTTTTGGCTTGCCTGTCTGTTGCTCTGTGGATGGGAAACACTGTTCTTCACCTTAAGATGCCCATGGTATCTTGGTTGTTCAGAGCTGATCTCACGAGTTTCAGTCTCATTCGCATGCCCCTTGGGCCATGGAGAAATCTGTTTTCAGGTCTTCTCCTGTACTTACCTGAAGTGCCTCTCCATGACTTGGTGTCTTGGTCTCTGAGAAAGCCCCTATTTCCTGTTGCTTGGTGATGGCTACTCATCCATTATAGCCCCGAAGAGTATTAGGAACCAAAAGAATGGCAAATAAGATGGGTTTTCTCATGATGACAACCTGGATAACAATTAGACCTACCTGAACCAAAAACACAACTAAAGAGAAGCCAAATCAGGGATTCACACACAACTAGTATCACAGGCAATGCACACGTTCAAATACATAAAAGCCCTTTTGCAAAGTCTCTGTATGTGGTGACCTATTAAAGAAAGACCCCATTTAACTTGAAATTAATCTTTCTCTTTGCTTTTCAAGTTAAGTGGGGCCTACTTAAATCAGCCACCACATACAGAGAAGAACATTTCATCACTCATACAAGTAATAGAAGTCACACCCACACACTCAAGAAACTTCTATGAGCAATCATCACATCCTAGAAAAAAATAGAACCAAACAAATTATATCCTGTCATCTCAGTGGCTGGATCTGATTTCTTACACGATTCAACTGAGGCAGATGGGGGAGTCTCACGGGACACCCTTGGGCTTTTGAAAGCCTAGGGCACCGAAATCTGTATAATGGCCTTCATATAGAAACCAGTCTGGCGTGTGGAGAAAGGAAAGGGTGTGGACAGGGAGCCTCTGTCTGGGAGTTTAAGAAGGGACCCAAGTTAGATCAAAAATATGGGCAGTGCCCTAAAGTCTTTCTGGTTCCCAAAGCTGCCAGGCAGGGGATTAACCTGGTCATTCTACTTTCTGTGTGTGTCTCGTGCTCTCTCCTCAATAATAAGATAACAGTCTTGCCGATTACTCGTCACTAAGGGTACCCGGTTGTGGTGACATTGAGGCTGACCTTGGAGTCACCGCCCCCGCTGCCGCACTCTCCTTTGTCGTACCACCATTTGTTTTTCAATTTGTCCAAGAGGCCTTGCTCATTCAGTTTTAATACTGCCAGGTTAACAGCATTTCTTGAAACGATAAAACATAACTTGTAAGAAAATGCACAAATGCTTAGGAAATCGTTAACGTATAAAAAAGGAGCACAAGAGGACAAATTGGCTAAATTTCACAGAACGTGGAGCTATAAAAATGTCTGTACAGCAAATACAGGGTTAAATATTGGAAGGTGGCATGGAGGATAACATTTGCTCAAAACTGAAGTGTGCGGGGTGGGGAAATTGTCTTTGAGAAAAAAAGTAACAAGAACACCACATCCATGCAATTAACATTCGTCACCAGAACTTGGCTTTTACCATTTAAATTGAAAAAGCCGTTGAACTGTAAAATTAAAACAGCAACAAACAGTCAGAGAGGACAACACAGAGAGAGAGAACATTAAAAAAAATGGATGCATTAAATAGATGAAACCATAATTTACCGTCTTATTTAACTCCATGGAATATTGTAGATTTTAAACTTTTAAAAGTTACCTCAAATTCCACAAGAAAGAAAACGACAACAAAATGCATCAGGGTAGGTGGAATACTATAACAACATGGATATTGTTATATTATTCCACCCACCTTAATGCTGAGCCTTTAGGGGTTGCCACACCATAGCCTTTGGAATCCAGATTTCCACCAACTTTCATCGTATCACACGGCTTTCTCTGCTCAATGTACTCATTCATGGTTGACTCCAGCAGGAAGGCGAACTTTCCCTTGGACTTCCGAACTCGGGCTACCCCATCAGCTGTTGTTTTGGTAAACACAGATGGTTCTGCGGATTTCATGTAAGACCACATTTTCTCATACACAGCAATTTTGGATCTCTGCAACAAAAAAGATAACAAATAGTTCTTTGGATGGCCAGATAGAACATTGCAAAGGGACACTTGTGCAGTAATAAACCATATTTGTCTTTTAAATTTTAAGTTTTATTTGTGTGTGTGTGTGTGTGTGTGTGTGTGTGTGTGCATGCAGGCACCCTCAAATACTGGAAGAGGCTGGATATCAGATCCCTTAGAGATGAAGTTGCAGGCAGTTGTGAACTGCCTGACCTGGATGCTGAGTACCAAACTCTGGTCCCTTGGAAGAGCAACAACTGTTCTTAACCAGCCCCCAGACATGTTCTATTCCAGCCCACAATCTCAAAGCCATGCTACACTGTGGCTGTCCACACACTTTCAGACATCTGTCAGCATGTTTTAAAAACAGATTTTTCCAAATTGTGCTTATCCTTGCTTATTGTGATGCTTTCCGCTATGTTCAAATTCACTTAAAAATTATAGTCATGGCTAGCTAACTTGGTTTCATGGCCCCACTAGCTGGTTATAGTCTGGTTTTGAAAAGTGTTTTCTCATTTGAATTTTCTGCTAGATGAAGAAATCTCACCCCCCCCCCAACCCCAGATATCCTGCTGTATGTTTATTCTGAATTTGCCTGAAAAGGGTGATTGGAATGGTATGGGAGGTCTGTTATGGTAAGAAAGTTCATCCTTGTTTTGAGACAATCTTTTGTTTCTTTTTTCTCTAGAACTTCTTTCCTTGGCTCTAACTGCTAGAGCTGTGGAAATTCTGTGTGCTGCTCCTACTGTTGATCGTTCAAATATTGCAAGGGCTTTATTATGTCTCTTCCTGATCTCATTAGGTTAAGCTGTATTGGCTTTTACTGGTTCCAAAATTCTCAGAACTTTGTTCTTTCAACCATAAGCTCATTTGAATTTGTGATGTCTCTTTTTAAATTGGAGTGTTTAGAAATAAACCGGGCACTACTGAAGTAAGACCATGATAGAATAAACAAAATGTTTGTTTTCTGTCATTGGAGCATTACTTTTGAATAATGGTTTAAAGTTGCATTAGTGTATTTAGTCATGCATCTACCCTTCCAACAAATATTTATGGAGCACCTGTTGGAGTTGTGAGGTATATAATAGGATGAATAGTGTTGTTTCCATTCAAATGGACGTTGTCACAAAAACTGTTAGTTTTTTTTTTCTATCAGTCCAAATCACCCTTGCCTTGACCTTCTCAGGTTGAATTTAATCCTGTTAAAGTTCATTTAAGTTTAGGTGGTGCTGAGAATGTGTAGCAAATACTTAATGTTTGTAGCTCCACGTGTGTCCCTGTAGAGAATATAAAGGAAGAATGACCACAATGACCTCAGAGCTAATTGGTAGCTAGATCCTTAGGAAGGAGAACTCTAGATAGAAGCTGTAAGAAGATACTTAATCAGAGGTGAGGGTATGGTAAAACTCATAAACATATATCATAATTTAAAGTGTCCTTCTGTGATCTTTCCTGGCACCCATCCTGGCTTGTTTGATAAGCTGTTTACTTGCTCATTTTTGGACTTTCGTCACCTACATTGAACCTTTATTTTTTTATTAGTAACTTTTAAAAAAATGTTAATCAAAGGCTTTATAAGTTTGGTAATGCTCAATAACAAGATGTCCATGCAATCTGAAGTGTAATCCAATACCCAACCTAGATATACCAACTACCTTTGACTGGAGGAAACATGGGAACATCCACTTCCATGTTTCTCTCTCTCTCTCTCTCCCTAGCTCCTCCTCTCTTTCTCCTCCTCTTCCTCTCCTTACTCCTCCCACCTTAGCTCCTCCTACATATCACCCTTCCTGTTAAAATAAAAAAAATTTTCTCTCAATTAGAGCAAAACTATACCAATTTGTATCAGTAAGGAACAAGATAGACCTAATACCCAGTCCATCATTTTGTTGACTAAACAGAACATTTGTCATCTCTCCTAACTAAAAGACTTAGTTCTGAACCTTTTAATTTTTCTTTTATTACAATATACTCCTCATTTCTCCAGCTCCTGTCATACTCCCTTAACATTACATTTTTTGAGACCTGCCCAGGCTTATGCAAATGAGTCCTGGAATTCCCAGAGCTGCGTCCATGAAAATTAAGCCTTATGTTTATGGTGATTAGACACTCACAGAGACCCTCATGGAATCACTGAAATGGCACACTGAGATAGAAACAGGATTAGATTGCATAAAGCACAAAAGAAGGAAGCCAGGATGGCTAGAGTTGAATGAGTGAAAAGAAAACTGATAGAAAATGAGTGTAGGAAGATAATCAGGTCAGAGCCTGTGGGTCATGGTTAAACAGTTTGGATTCATTCTACATGAGATCAAAAACTGTTGGAAGATTTTGAGAAGGGGTGTGTGTGTGTGTGTGTGTGTGTGTGTGTGTGTGTTAGCATCCAATATTTTTAAAAGAGTACTCTGACTGCTCTGTAGAGAATAGGCTAGGAGGTGGGTCAGAGTAGACGAAAAGACATTACTTTGAAGGCTATTCTAAGAGTTCAGGGTACAGGTGCTGGTGGACAAGACTAAGATAGGATCAATGGAAGGGGAAATAAGAGGTTAGGTTCCAGAGTTGCTTTGAGGGAACAGAAAACAAGCCTTTCTGATGGACAGCTCCAACTGATAGGCCTAAAGATAACTTCTTATAAAATATTTCATTAGAAAGCCTGGCTCTTGCTTCCACTCAAACACTGAACATCTAAACTAGAAAGTTCGGTGCTACTTTCCCCTTTCCCCTTCACTACCTCTATGTAGAAATGCTGGGAAACCTGTCATCTCGTTTTTCCATGCCATTGCAGCTCTCTCTAGGGCATGCCATCCTCCCTTTTGTTCTTGACTCTCTTGTCTCCCCATTAAATTGAGATCTCCTTGCTTAATTTCTCTATTCATCTGATCCTCCTAAAGTGCAAACCTAGTCTCATTACAACCATCCTTATAATCCTCTGCAAATTTCTTAGATCCAGTCACACTGGACTGTAGACTATTCACTGAGATCAACCCTATAGTTTCATGTCCTATGCCTTTGATTTTGCTTTTGCTTCTGCTTGAGTTACCTCATTATTCCTGGAACATCCAGAACCAGTGCTATGTCTTCTAATATCTTTCCTGTTAGCACAGAAGTACCTCCTTGACAGTTGCTCAGTTGTTGTTGTTGTTTTTTTTTTTTTTTTTTTTTTTTGAGACAGAGTTTTTCTGTATAGCTCTGGCTGTCCTGGAACTCACTCATTAGACCAGGTTGGCCTCAAACTCAGAAATCTGCCTGCCTTTGCCTCTCAAGTGCTGGGATTAAAGGTGTGCGCCACCACCGCCTGGCTGACAGTTGCTCAGTCTTTTGCTGCAGAGCCTGTTATAGTATGTTAATGAGCATTGGCTACGTATCTGTCTTTCTTCTTGTTATTTGAGGATTTCTTGAGGACAAAGTCTATGCCTTATTCATTTCACTAGCCATGTTGGCAGGTAGCACCATTTCACTTACTGTGATCACTAATTATATTTATTTAATAATACACATAGGCCTGGTCAGGATGACAACCACATTGTTGTCAAACGATAGCAAGATGAAGCTGGGTGATGGTGGCACATGCCTTTAATCCCAGCACTCAAGAGGCAGGGGCATGTGAATCTCTAATTGAGGCCAGCCTGGTCTACAGAGTGACTTCCAGTATACCCAGGAATACACAGAGAAACCATGTCTTAGATAAGCAAAGATATTGAGATGACTAAAAATGACCACCACAACTCAAGTTTGTCTAAAGGTGAATCGACCTTGTCTTTTGCTAAACCTATCAACCTGCTAAATAAAGATATATACTTTGCTTTGCAAAACTATTTAAAATATGATTTAGCAGCCTGAGTTGATGGCACACACCTGAAATTCCAACACTTGAGAGGTTGAGGTAGGAACATAGAGAGTTCAAGGCCAGAAAAAATGGTCCTTAATCTGACTTTGTATCTGCCCATACCAATTACTTCCTCATTAATGCTGCTTTAATAATCAAAGCCTTAGATTTAAATCTGACTCACAGACTTGTATGTTCACATCATACATTACCTTGATCTGGTGATTTCTAAGTGTCATAAGGAAGTACCTTGTCATTAAATGTAACAGCAAGTTCCTAGCTTATTGCCCCTCAAATGAAGAAAAAGTAAATAATTCAGATACACATAAATATATGAAAAGAATTTAATAACAGAGATGTGCCTTCTAGAGTTTAAGAAATTAAGCATCTATAATTACTTGAAATTGACCTACCTTGTTCATAGTCATGTGTTTTTCTCTTCTTGCCAATGGTAACCATTGTCATAATTTGGTCTTTCTTACCAACTTATAATTCCTTATGTTTTTACCAGAAAAAGCCTATTTTATAGTGGTTATATAACCCTTCAATCTGAGACTATATGATATTTACATCTTTCCCCCTTATTGTCATTAAAGATAACACTATGGTGGGCATGTCTTTTTGTGTATATAGATTTTGTGTATTCTTTGTTTCTGCCGAATCAGATATGATTGTAAAGTATGCTAGGAAGGAGGAGGTTGCAGAACAATTTGTGTCCTACATTATTAGCAAAGTTGCCATTACAATCACAGATAAATGTATAAGCTAAAGGTAAGGAAGTCCATGAACAAGCATGCTGTGTTTTGGACTAATTTACTTCATCATTTAGTTGAGTTCTTTGATTGCTGATACAGACTAAAAGATTTATTCCTTTAGGTAATGATGCCTTCTAGGAAAAGAAATGGCAGTGCTTGAAGTGGGCACTTTAAATGTATGTGCTGTACATATAGCACCCACTAATGGATACGGTAATGTCAAATCAGTCAGTGGCAGAAGTGATCGGGCCATGGTTGATGACTAGTTTCTGAAGGTTAGAAGCAGGAGGAAGAAATGACTCAGAAGTGAGAAAAATTAAGCTGCAGCATTTATCTTCCTAACTAGTATTTAACTGATGGCATAACATTCAGATTAAAAAAAAAAAAGAAGAAGAAAAATAAAATAAATTTAGAATTTTTTAATTTTTGGAGACTATGTTTTTTTTTTTTTTTTTTTTTTTTTTTTTTTGGCTGAAATACCGTGGGCAATAAAAGGGATTGAATGCTAGTTCAATCATCTGAACTTCAATTTAAAAATTATGGCAGGATCTGTAATAACAAGTTCATTTTTCCCAACTTGCCATGATTCATTTCCTTCATCCCATACAGCACAATGTTGTCTCCAAAAAAAAAGGGGGGGGGGAATAGACTCACTTATGTAGTAAGGCCATGAGACAGCACTTCTAGGTAATTAACAAAGGAAATCCAAAGAAGAAATACATGAATGGAGGAGAAACAGATTAATTAATTAATCCACAAGAGCAGATCAAGTAGAACTCTAGCATTAATGACTTCTGCAGTCACAGTTCTAAGTATCTGCATGCAATAAAGCATGAAGGTCAAAGATGTAAATTGTGTGTGTGTGTGTGTGTGTGTGTGTGTGTGTGCAGATAAAAATTTGAATCTCGGGACTTGCAAATTTGTTATGTGGAAGCCAGTGATTAGTGACTCACTTGCCACTCAGGTCACTGGTCTGACTTTACATCTCTTTGTAATAGTGGCATTTGTTCCCAGTTACTGTACTCCAGTGGTGCTGCAGTGATAAAAGAATTTTTCTGTAGACAAAAGGAAATACAACATGGCTCTATAGTGCTAGGATAAGAGCATGGGGAATATGGAAGAGAGCAAGGGTGGATACACGGGAAGGGTTGGACAAAGAAAAGGAAGGGGGAAACGATGAGACTGTAATCTCAAAAGAATAATGTGTGTATGTATGTGAATGTGTGTGTGTGTGTATGTGAATGTGTGTGTGTGTGTGTGTGTGTGTGTGTGTGTGTGTGTGCATGGAGCCATGGAGCCAGAGTGCTTGGGTTTGAATCCCTTTTGCTAGGTGCATAAATTATCTAGCTTCTACATCTCAATTTCTTCATCTGTAGAATGGTATGGGTTTTAAGCATCTACTTCAAAGAATTATTAGAAATTAACAGGTTAGTGCATTCTTAGAATAGTGTATAGAACACCTGAACTGCAAAGAAGCATGTCTTTTTATATTAAAAATGGAGAAATGTGCTTTAGTGACAAAATATATTTCAATAGTATTATAAATTACTTTAGTCCCATATTTGGAGAATTATGACTTTATACATGTGATTATATGGTAAAATATTATTAGATATCTAGGTATATTCCTGTAAATATCTGTGATATGCTATTAACAGAAATCATTATCAAGTGACTTTTGATTTTTGGACTTTTGTTGGTGGAGAAAACACACACACACACACACACACACAAATCTGTCATGACTTACATTGGAGGCCAGAGAATATTGTATATAATTTAGTTTTCTCCACCATTTGGGTCCTGGAGATTAAATTCAGGTCATCAGGCTTGGTGGAAGTGCCTTTATCCACTGAGACATCTCACCAGCCTAATTTCCTCCTTTAAAATTTATGTTTTATAGTATATCTGAGGCTTATACATTGAAATTCCATGAACCAGAACCCTGTTCCCAAGGAAAACTATTTGGTATAAATTTCTACTTTTCCTATTTGTTAAATTGGAATATCTACTTGGTCTGTAGAACATCTAGTTGTCAGTAGAACAATATAGTAGCTGAGATCAGAGGCTCCTTCAAAGCCATCTTGCTCAATTTCTTCAAATCCCTCTGCCGAAGAGGAACTCTTTAGCTCTTATGAGGTAGGTTTCTCTGTAATCGGGAAGGTTGAATTGAGAGAAACTTCTTTTTGTTGGGCTGACCTCTGTAACAAAAACCTCCCTTATCCTATTTCTGCCTTATGCTTGAATCAAGCAATTCCTTTTATGTTCCATCTTTCCATAGTAGTTAGCACCAGTTCTTTTGCATAGAAAAAGAAATCCCCAGACAAAGTTAAGCCCTTCTGAGTAGGGGTCATGTCTCTTTTTGGTCTTTGCCATCTCAGAATCTGGTGATAGTGCCTAGCATGTACTAAGCACTTTCACAGTGTGTGTCTGTGGAATGAATGGAGATTAGAGTGACGTGCCATCTACTCTGTCTAACTCTTCCCACTTTTCCAAGTAAAGGTTCTCTCTTTCCCACATAATAGATATTCTGAAATTTACCATCTCTAAGTTACCTGATAATTACTTCTTTTGTAGGTTATATATTTAAGGATTCTCTTTTTGGTCATTTGTCTGACATGAATTCTAATCAAGTCTCCTTTTCTGGTTATAATGGTCCAGATCTATTTTTAATTTTTCAAAGTGTGCTTCTAAAATGTGTCACCAGAGTTGACCACAGTGTGCTTGATATAATGTCAATAGCATAAAGGGAACTATCTCATCTCATGATCTGGATATGAGAACAATTTTTCCCTTCAACAGACATTTTTCCTCACATGGATAATCTAGAAGTAATTGGATGAACAAATCAAACAAACCAATAAATCATTGTCAACAGAAACAAAATATGCAAATTTATTTTCTGGTACAAGTTTGCTATCTACAGGACAAATTATTATGTTATTTCTAAGGCGAGTAGCTAGGGTGTTTGTAACTTCTCTATGCCCCAAACATGTATGAAAGAATAGTTTGAAAATATAGTATGAAGGGATAGTTAGGGGAAATGTCTTTGAGCACTCTGTGCCTAGTGTTCTTCAAGGGATAATAAACTTTATTTGTTGACTGTTGTTATCAAACCACATTGCTTTGTGTGAAAGACTGGCCTTGGATCTAAATGCCACAAAAGGGCTAGATTTCACTTTGGAAAGCTCAGTTATCTCCTTCCTCCATTATATCATTGTCAGCCTCCTTCAGAGACCCATGTCACACTAGTTTTCTGATATCAGCCTTGGTTATCATAGAGGGGTTCACTGATATAAAAGGGGTTTCTGTGTTTTCTAAGGGATACATTTTTATTTGAATGGGAGTTTCATGTCCTCTGAAGGAATGTGGGGTTCTTGACATTTTAAAAAAAGCATCTTTTAGGGCTAGTCTGTCATATACAGGACAGCAAGCAACGGAAGCAAGGTAAGAGGTTGAAGGACTCATTTTTCTTCTTCTGATTTTATTATATTATTTGACAGATTAGTCAGTTTCATCTCTAGATTGAACCTTTCTTTAATTAAGAGACTGCAATGGTAAACTACCATATGAGTTTCTTTCTGTGTCGTTTTAGCCCTTGTGAGATTTCTGGTTTTAGTAAGGATTCAGGTAGTATTGATAGCTGTTACCAATTCAAAAAGAAATCTTTGAGCTTCATATTGCCTGGCCTGGGCATTTACTAAATCCACGTACAATGTGAGTCTTTCCTAGTATTTACAGACGAATGTTACCTTACAGTTCAAATACTGGGATAGGGATAGATGATCCTTATAAGGGAAGGTGCTAGAAGGAAAGAGAGCTGATAATGTAGTTGTCTAGAGGTCTCTCTGCTCCTCTCTTTGTCCCACCCCCTTTAGAAGAGAATATTGCTCATGTGTGTTCTAGTGAGGTGGGCAGGGTAGGAGACTGAAAGAGGTATAGTAAGGTGTGAATAGTATAGGCTTGTCAAGTTACATAACATAGAAGCCTCACCTCCACAGAAACATTTTGTTGTTTATCTTTTTCATAGAAGGCCTTACTAGGTAACTCAGGCTAAAATTCACTAGCTAGTAGCCCTTCAGCAGTAGCCTGTTACAATCCTATCTTACTCTCCCGAGTGCTCATATTATACTTGTCCACCACCACACCAAGCTCCAGACACTCCTTAGTTGTGATTCAGACAATGGAAATTTCTAATAGAAGGTCTAAGTACACAAACGGGAGAGATTTGTGGTGAGAGTTTTGCTGGTCACACAATGTTTCTGCTATTTGCCTTCCTTTTTTAAGAGAGCCTCTTCCATTTCTCACTGCTGAAAGCAGAAAAAAATTGGATATCTTTAAATGGTATATTGGCTTCCACCTTTCTGGCTGCCAATTATGCACCCCAGAAGCTCTTTTAGGCAGCTCTGCAGCTATTGTTTATTGATTGCTGAAACCTGAGAGCCAAGAACAGCGTCTGGGCCCAGTAGGGCTCAATAAATATTGGTGGAATGAAACAATGAGTTCCAGTTTTATGAATTAGGGAGTCAAGGGGGAGAGGGTAAGGGCAAGAGATGCTAGAAAAGACATTAGCCTATCGATTTTACTTGTCTTTATCTATCTACCATAAAGTCACTTCAAATAGACAAGCCTGGGGAAAAAAACTATGCTAGTTTTTCAGACAAGCACTGTCTTTCAGTTTCCTTTTGCTTCAACCAATGGCTGCCTTGTGACTGAATATTGGTAAGAACAGGGTGAGGAGGAGAAGGAAATGCTTGCTGGGTTCTATTATTAGCTTTTCTATTGGTGGATTATGACTCTGTCTGAGTTATTTTGGGGGCTGGGCACTTAGATAACTTCAGTGGAATCAGACATCACTTTTTGCTTTGACGCTGAGCTTTGCCCTCAACTGTCAAGAACTCATTGAAAATGCCTTTGCCTAACATTTTCACACTGCCATCTACAGTTCATGACAGGTTCTTTTCTACCTAAGGAGTGCTATTTCAGATAACTCTTTTCCAAATGGATAGGCTCAGCGAATTCCAGTGACCTCTTCAGTGTCCCTTGCAGGCACACAAAGTTAGATTTCTGTTCTGATTCAATTCACCTTTGGCTTCTTTTGCCAAATGAGTCTAAGCCTATTCCAGTTGCCTAAAAGTAGTCTGCTTCTCCGGTCCAATTAGGTACCAAAAAGCTATCCTGTAATTAGCTGTGATAAAATAGCACCTCTAGCATTTTGTTGAGGTACCTACCTTTTTTTGCCATTGCTATTTACAGTATTGTTTATTATTTGTCTGTTTCACTTAACATAATGGGACAATATAATTTTAATGCTTGGAAAAATGGCCGTCACATAGTGTACCACCAGTAAAAATTAATTTAATACCTAAATGAACATCAAAATTTAAATTTACGTTATTTTACAATGAAGTACAGGTTCTCTCCCTCTTCTCTACTCCTACATCCTAGAGAGAGAGAAAATTGATAATTTAAGGTAGCATAGGTGGGAACTGAGAGAATTTGAATTCAAATTTTCTCACCCATTACTTCAATCTGCCTCTTAGTGGAGGAATTACTATGATGAGATTGACCAAAACTGTCAGTGAAATGATTGAAGTTGAATTACTTTTTTGGTTGAGCTTTACATTTTGACTCATTTTTGAATCATTATTCCCTTTGGTTTGCTTTTATATTGATGCTTTGTTATTTTGCAGTTTTTTACAAGCATAAAATGTATTCTGATTATACTTGTGAATTATTTGCCAGGTAAGGTTCAGAGAGAGGAGAAATCGTTGCTTTTACTGATGACTCTAATAGGCTCCAATGGACCCACTGTTTTGATGTGATTTTCTATAGCCTAAATCATCTCCAGTGGATTTTTGAAGCCACATGCCTGAACTAAAAAGCACAAATTAAAATAAACCTAGTTTATCACAAGGCTCTATATCCACCATTAGAGATAATGTCTTCTGCTTGACTTAGGCAAGTTGCTCACATTTCTCTAAGATTCTAATGGCTGTCTTTGAAAAAAAGATAGGATAGTCAATAAAATAATTCATAAAAGTTCATACCACAGCCAACTGTGGGTGGTATCATCCCTAGGCAGGTGGTTCTGGGAGATATAGAAAAGGTAGTTGAATGTCAAGCCAGTAAGCAACATTCCTCTGTGGTTCCTGCCTCTGTTCCTATGCTGACTTGCCTCAATCATGAACTGTGATTGGGATATGTAAGCCAAATAAATTCTTTCTTCCCAAGTTACTTTCTAAATAGAATTTATTTTTAACCTAGGTATACGTGTTTATGACTGTGTATGGGTATGTTCATGAGTGTGGGTTCTATGGAGGCCAGTGGAATTTGATTGTCCTGGAGCTGAAGTTCCAAGCTGCTGTAAACAACCCATGTGGGTATTGAGAACCAAGGACAGGTTCTCTGGAGGCAGCAAGCGCTCCCAATCACTTCAGCCTACAAATTGCTTTTTGTCATTGGATTTATCACAGCAACAGAAAAATAATTTGTATGATTTGGTTTGTTAGAGAATTTGTACCAGAACAATATGAGAAAGACATGGAATATGATTATGTCATAGAGTGGTTGGTGGTTGATTTTATTGTAAATTTGATGGGATTTAAAATTGCCATGGAAAGACACTTTTGGTTGTGTCTATGAGGGTATTTCTAGAAAAGTTTAACTGAAGAGGGGAGACATTCTCTAAACGTAGGCAGCTCTGTTCCATGGGCTGGGGTCCTGGACTGAATAAAAAAGGAGAAATGGAGTGAGAGGCATCATTCATCTCTCCCTGCTTCCTGACTGTGGGTACCATGAAACCATTAGCTTCATGTTCCAGTTGCCATGCCTGCTCTGTAGCTTCATGTTCCCCATTACCATGCCTGCTTTGCCATGATCAGCTGCATCTCCTGGTACTGTTAATTAAAAATATCCCCCCCCGCCCCCTCCCCCCCCAGGTACTTCGATTCAGCAGCAAGAAAAATAACATAAGAGAGCAATGTAGATAACACTGGGGCATCTGGTGACCTATGTGCAGACAAGTGACAGTGAGGATGGTGTCAGATTTAATATTGTCAGTGCAAGTGAGGCACAGACTGATTCAGAACTAATCGACTAGATGCTTGGTAAAAATTACCTTATACAGCCACATTGAGCCATTAAATGTTCAATTTCAATATAGTCACATTTCACCTTATCCTTCAAATAATTTGCTTTAGATTTAAGTCTTTTCTGCCTCTCTGTGTTAGGAGTGTTCCAGTAAGTATTATTTCTAAAGGTGTTATCTTGATTTTTTTTCAAAGTGGCTGGCTGGGGTTTCGTCTGGCAAACACACTGACTGTGAAAGCTGCAGGAAAATTGATTTGCTGGCATTTGCACGTCCTGGCACAGATTGCTGCATGGAAGCCCATAGAACCTTCTGGTAAATGCAGCAAGTGTGGGTGACTTCACAGAATGATTATGCTTCACTAATCCTCATCTCTGGAGACAAGGCAATGGTCACCATATGCAAAATGACAAATCAAACCACTATTTCTTTTGCTAATCTATTTAGATAAGTACAACTTAGCTATCTAATCTGAGACTAACACCTAAACGCAAACCAGCAGGCTTGTTTATATCCCTAGTCCTCATGCTTATATACAGATCCCATGCTGTCTTTATTCTTCCCTAGCCAGTATGAGTGATGTTGAGCACCTTTGTAGTCATCAGTGCCCTGGAAGGTCCACCTGTCCATGAGGAAATGTGAAGGGCTGTAGCATTTCTCTTTGTAGGGCACTGGTCTCCATGTTACAAAGAGTTGGCTTGTGTACATATTAGCGGTGTGATGTTAGACAAATCGGTTAATTTCACTAAGCCCCATGGTACTCATCTGAAAGATGAAGATAATAATAGGACCTGCTTTATAGTATTACTGAGATGATCACATAACAAATTTAGCATAATTCATGACAACAGAAAATACCATTTAATAGTCATATCAGGCACTGAGCTAGATGTGGTAGGGAATGGAAGATGTGGTCCTTATGCTCAGGAAGTTAAAAGACTTAACAGAAGTGTCATGCAATTGATCTCCCTATAACTGTGTTGTCCTTTATGCTAGTTTCTATCTATACATGTCTACTTGAACTGTGGCTAGTGCATCCAAAGAAGTGAATTTTAAATTCATTTTCAATTAACTTAAATTTCAGTAGCTCCAGGTAGCTAAGTCTTAGAATTAGAGCTTAAGTCAAGGGAAAGTAGAGCAAGAAGGCACCAAGAACTGTTTCATTGGTTTTATCATGTTTTCCTGATGGTAGAAGCAATGACTACATCAAACAGACATACATAACTCTTGCTTATCTGTTGCTCTGGATTTGCTTAGGCAGCCTGTGTTTATAGAAAGTCTCTCTAGAGAAATCTAAGCTGTATTATCTATGCAGGCAAAAATTCCTCACACACAGGCTAAGATTTTTTTCTTTTAAATTTAACCTACTTGTGTAAAATTGAAAATAAATGGTCTCCCATGTGTAGGTGTGCTATGAAAGAATATTCTTATGTCTATCCAAGAACCACAATTTCCTTCAAAGGAGCAGAATATTAGCAAGAAAATGCATGTTAGAAAAAAAATAGAGAATGCTATTTAAATTTCTAGCCATCTTTATGTTCTTTCTCTGGTTTTGGAAGTTCCTACATTAAGTGTTTGTACTGTGTCTCTCTAAGTTTCCTTCCCAAGGGAGTAATTCTAACTGCAGTGAGCAGTCAAGTAACAATACTCAAAAATTCCCCGTTATGTTTCAAGAGTTCTTTCCTTTATCTTCTCTACTACATAGCTTGAAATGTGTATGATCAAAATTGAAAATGCTAGACCTTAGGAGATGATTTCTTTTAAAAATTTTGAGTAACTGTCAAGTATCTGCAGATGCTTTGACCTAATGGTTTCATGCTATGTTATATTTGTGTTAAGGTCACAGCTGTCCATTTGTCTTGAGTCACCAAAGTAAGATAGAACCAACATTTTTCTCTGGTAATAATTCCCTGGGAATCAGGCAAGTTGAATGTCAAAGCCATTTGACTTGGTTGCTGTCATACAGTTACTTACATACCAGATACTTGGCCAAGCTACTTTAAAAGTCCCCAAACTAAAACAAATGCTCTCAAATTGTAGATTTGTAAGTTAAATCCCTTTAGGGAACAAATAACAATAACAAAACAGGAAACGGAACCATGGGCTGAAGCCAAGTTGTTTTTCATTTAGAGACTCAGCTAGAAAACTAGGTGGTTTTATATTCAGGCCTGCTCATTTTCTGTCACTGTTGAGCAGAAATAAAATCAGAGTCTGATAGGTTCCTCTATCTATGCAGAGTTGGAAAGATTGTAAGAGCCAGAGGTAGTGGACTATTCCAAGGCAACAGATCTTCCAGATACAAGAGGGTAGATGCACATATGAACTCACAGAGACTGAGACAAGACAAGCGTAAACTCAAGCCACACAAAATCCCGGCACAAAAAGGGGAAGTACACACAAAGTCTCACCTCAGCCAAGAAGTTATTTGCAACTGATAGCTGCTGGAAGAGGAAATCTATTTTCTTCAATGGACTGACACTGGGTGTATCAACCATACTCCAGGGCAGGCCTCAGGCTCATGATTATCTAGCTAACAAATCGGACTTCACTTTTTTTTTTAAGTGGCATTTTTGTTTTTTGCTTCTTTTAGAAGGAAAGCACATGGAATTTGGTGGGTAGGAGGATCTGGGAAGAGGTGGTGGATGGGAAAGCATATGATAAAAATGCACTGTATGAAACTACCAAAGAATAAAATAAATTCATACTCCAAAATCCCTTTAAAGCAAACCAGATCACTCTATTACTTCATTTGACTTGACTTTCAGGTAGATGCAGTTATCATCTTTTGTTCTTTCTTTCCTTTTTTCTTTTTCCCCAGTAAAGATCAGTAGTCAAAATGCAGGGAGCAGCCATGTTGAATTCTAAAGGACTTAGACAAATAAAAGAAATTGAAAGCCAGGATTGTATTTCAAAATTTCATGTATTTTCTAGTGCCTGAGAAACCTGGGGCCTGTGGCATAATTTATTGGCAGTCCTTGCTTTGAAATGCATTTCCCTTAAACACTCATTTCTGTGCCAGCAACTTATCACCAAAGAAATACAGTAACTTGAAAAGCATGCCCTCTAAATCCTGAGCAAGAATGTTATTATCTGTTGTTATTGCAGAAGAGTGGAGTAGGCCAATAATACATTTTATGTATTTTCCTTTTAAGATGCTTCTGCTTGCCGTCTATGCTGCCTCTGATCAACCAACTGCAGACTTTTATCAGCCAGTATTACTGATCACTATCTTCCTTCCGGGCCCTACCAAGTGTGTCTCCACATTAAAGTCAACACAGTTAAGAGTTGCATATACAGTACTATCTCAGCCATTAGAATAATCTGCAGCCAACAGAAAGGCCGTTTTCTTCCCATGATTAAACTACTCGTTTCCATTATTTCTCCAAATTCAAAGTCATTTGAGAAAGTTAATTTCTACTAGGATAACTTTTCTTTCACTGTCTGACAAGTAAAGACAGCTGAATATTTAATCACTAGCCTTCCTATGTAGACAGCTCTCGATAAGATGTGCATTTCCCCCCTTCAGTCTCAAAATTACTTGGAGATTGTTCCTCCTTTTCCCACCTAATGGCAATCTGCATTTCTACTGATTTATATCCAAGCCATTCATTATCTAGTTGTTGAAAAGTATGTTATTAATGAGAGGCAGGTAGGAGTCATGCTGTCCTCCTCAGGTTTAAATGAATCTTTAAGAAGGTACAATCAAACAGATATGCAAAACAGGCCATTATTGATGCAGCATTAGGGTTACAAATTTAAACAAAATCAAAGAATGTAGAATTGTTAAGTTTCACATTGTCTTAGCACCATGATGGTACCTGCTGCATATATACTAAGGTCTGGGCCCAAAGGTATCGAACACACGACCCTTGTGTATAAAGCAGCCCCCAGGATTAACATGACCATGCCAGCATTTAAGTTATGACTCAATATAAGTGCGATCTAAACAACTCGGAACTCTTATTTCCGGTTTTCTGTACTGCTTTGTCTAGATAAGAGTATTCCTTATGTAATACACAAGTTCCTAGAAAAAGATGTCATACAGTGATACAGTGGATTTATTTTCTTGAAAATCAAATTTTATTTCTTGACCAGTTCATAGGAACTTTTATGCTTATTTCTGAAATTCTCTTGTCTAGCTTTCTCTGAAAAGTACAGCAAAATGCATTAAGGGATTTTGTCTGTCTCCAATATGAATAATTTCCATGAATTTCTTTTATTTGTTGCACATTTTCTGATAGACGGATTGCTGAAGGTGGAGGTCAAGCTATGCTGTGTAGGAAAAGATTTGGAAGGAAGTCAAAGTATTAATGTTTTAACTAGTTCCTGTTAATCTTTAAGTTGGCAGAAGGACAGACCCAGAAATTGCCTGGGAAGGAAAGAAAAAAGCCAGTACAAAGTGATTCAGGGTGGGGGGTCTTGATATAATGGATGCTCTGCTGCATCCCCAAAGTGCCAAGGGCAGGTATCCATGGCAACAACAAGAGTCCCTGTGGAACAAAAAAAAAAAAATGTGGAAAAAAATTGGACCAGTCTTACAAAGACTGATCTGGTCTCTATGAAAGAGAGAAAATTACTCTCCAGCTATGGGGAAGGTAGAAGCCTTTTTTTTTTTTTTTTTTTTTTTTTTAAATCCACCCACAGCTTTTTCGTCAGGTGAGGATAACAATCAAAAGATAGCTACAAAGAAGGAACTGGCTCTTTTAAGTTTTCACCAGAGATATGAATGATTTCTGGAGGAATATTCTATGTAACTCATTAAGAGTTGCGACTTAACCTTGTAGGGGTTTCAGTGATGGCAGGACCCAGTTCTAATCTGTAAAGGCTAGACTAATTGGAAAACTTGTAACTGCCTCTAGCCACAGGTGTGTATGAAGGCTAAGTTACCTGGTCTCTGGGCTGGAGAGCATGTCTCCCCTACTCAAGAACTGTAAGTCTACTACCATCCTGCTATCTATACTAAATATACTAAATGTGTGTGTGTGTGTGTGTGTGTGTGTGTGTGTGTGTGTGTGTGTAGATATCCCCACAAATAGGCAAAGCAAAAGGGAGTAAGGGATGGAAAGAAACACATAAAGACAGTGCTTTTGACTAGAGGGCAGGGGATTCTGGGGTTTGATTCCAGTTTTTCCTTTTATACTGCTTTTAAGTTTTGTTCATATTCCTGAGCTCATTGGATTCCTCTGGATTTCAAGCTCTTCCAGGTGATGTGGTTCATGCTTACACAAATACCACTGCCTGAGTTGTGAATGCAGAGCTATGGAGCTCCTTGAAGCAGTAACACAGTAGAACTGTGTCATCAGAAATGGTACACAAAGGGACAAGGACAGGGAAAGGCAATGAAATAATAGGAGATGATTTTGGGTAATGACTAAGAATTGAAAGCTGCTGGTATAATTTCTCATTGTATGCCTTTTCATTTTAAGACATATTTTTTGCCCGTAGATTCCAGACATATTTTTTGCCTGTAGATTTCAGCCATATTTTAATACTTGAGCTATTATGTGTGGAGTTCAGCTCTGTTGAGCACTGGTCTCTAGACTGGGGAAATTTGAACTTGGGATTTCCTTTAGCCGCTGTAAAATCACTATTTACCATAATGGTAAGTCGGCTCGACAAGTAAAGGTACCCATCACCTAGGCTGGTGATCTGAATTGGATCCCTGGGATCAACAAAGTGGAAGGCGAACACTGACTCCCTCACATTGTTCACCAAACACCATACACCTGCCAGGGTACATGCATCTGACTCCTACCACAAAAACAAATGTAGCTGGGCGGTGGTGGTGCACGCCTTTAATCCCAGCACTTGGGAGGCAGAGGCAGGCGGATTTCTGAGTTCGAGGCCAGCCTGGTCTACAGGGTGAGTTCCAGGATAGCTAGGGCTATACAGAGAAACCCTGTCTCGAAAAAGCAAAAAAAAACAAAACAAAACAAAAAAACCCAACAACAACAAAAAAACCAAATGTAATTTAAAAATTAAATGTACTGCTATGGAAGCCATGGTCACCTGAGATCCTACAGGCTACATGGAGAAATAATAAAAGAAAAGAAAAGAAAGCCTTTACATGTAGGCTTTGATTTCTAAGTTCCTGAGTATTATACACATTCTGACTCATTTTCTTTCTTTTTGTGAAACTTCTTATGGACCTTTCTTTCCAGACTTGATGGCTTCTGTTTTTCCACACTGCTAGTATCTAAGGATACTTGCCTAACTTCCTCTAGGTAGTGACGGTTGAGCAAGAGGTTTCTGAAATCTCTTTAAAATCGTTAACATAAAAATCCCAACCACTGACGCGTCAGCAAGGGAAGAAAGATGAAAGAAAGAAAGAGCGGTTAAATGAAATTAGAGCAAACTTTTTCACACATGGGGAGGAGTTTCCAGGCTCTTGTATCCACAAATTCAGTTTCATTTTTTACCTCAGAAATTACTGTAGCTCCATGCTCTTATGTAAGTCATGGTGATCTTCACTTCACAATGTTTGGACCTGACTACAACAGTCTTTCAGGATAGGAAACTTGAACCACAGGGCTCCCTGTATGGTTCATAAGGACATTAATAAAACAGTCCTGATCAAGCAAGAACTATCTAGTAAAAGCACAATGGAAAAGGAAGAGTGTTATCTACATCATAGGACAAAAATGTAGGTCAAAATTAGAAAAAATAATTGAGGTCTCTGGGTATAATTCACCTACAGTTTCATTTTCTCCCATTTTCCATTTTCCAGGGGTCTTCCTGTTCAGTCTGCAACCAGATATTATTGCTTGGAATTCCTACAGAGGTCTGTATTTAGAAACCTGTATCTTGAATGGGGACATAAGAACACTAGTCCATATTATAAAATAGCACCCAACTTTGGTGCAGTGATGCATGTCTATTGACACTTTGGAGAGGAAGGCTGAAGAATCACAAACTCAAGAGGAGCCTTGGTTATATAGTGATGTCTTCATTCCGAAAACAAGATAACAAAAACCAAACAGCAATATAGATCCCCCATTGCACACTGGGCTGATTTGAAGCTCTAGTCCCAAAACTTGAGAGGCTCAGGTAACAGGTTCAATTAAGCCCAGAACTTTGAAATTAGCCCGTGCAACATAGCAAGGCCCTCTATCTCAATAAAATAAAATGAAATAATAAAATACCTCTTCAAGTGATTTTATATACAGCAATCAGGTAAACATTAATCAGACAGAGTCTCTTATTCAACATCTCTGACAATTGGCCATTAATCTATTCTTGAAGACTGCTAGTGATCAACAACAGCTCACTATGAGGACAGTCACTTTCTCTTTGAATTGTTCTATTGCAGTAGTTCTCAACCTATAGGTCACAATCTCTTTGGCAACGTTCTATCTCCAAAAATATTCACATTGCTATTAATTACAGTAGCAAAATTACAGTTATGAAGTAGTAACAGAAATAATTTTATTGTTGGGGGTCACCACAACACGAGGAGCTGTATTAAAGGGTCCCAGTAGTAAAAAGATTGAGAACTACTGTCCTATTAGAATGTTTCTTCTAACTTTCTCTGAAATCTCTATTATGTTTTAAACTTTTTTATGTCCCTTAGTGTCCAGAAGAACAAGTCCAATCCTTTTATTCAAATGCTTTTGCTCTATAGTCTCTTTAGGCTAAATGTCTTGTCTAAATGTAATTTTGGGAAACAATCTCAAAAACCACTGTGATTCTGTCCCTTTTGCTTAGCTTCCTAGACACTTCCAGATAGCAATGCTGGAGGACATGATGATCAGTGAAACATGGGAACTCATGCTTGTCTTCTGTATGTCAGCTCTAAAACTCAAGCCTCCATCACTTCCCTTAAACAATTTTCCATGATCCTGAGCAACAAGGATTTCTCAAAGTCCACTCAAATTTATTTGTATTTATCCTCAATATTCGCTATCTCCCTAGCTCCCTATGTAGTACTGGAAACTGAAGGCATGCCAGACCGGTACTCTACCACTCACCCACATCCATAGACTTCTGAGTTATTGACTGTGTTATTCTTAACACTGTTTATGAAATAGGCTGAAAACTGAGGCTGAGCAAATGGAACAGAAGCACCCTTTAGGATCAGGATGGTAGGGCACTTTCCTTCCTTCTATTTTAGTACATAAAAGGCTTCAATAAATAGAGTAACCATAAGCATCCAAATTGTATGTGTGAATGTGTCTTTCTATTGGCTTCATCTGTGGAAAGCAGCAAGATCCAAACATTTTAAAATCAAACTTCAAACTTTTGTGGAAGAGGGCTTTAATTTGAGTCTCTGCTTTTACTCCGTTTATACTGCTACCATGTTAAAGGAAATGGATTATTTTCTTTGAGACAATGCCTAATGCACTGGGGTTGTTTTAAAATATGAAACATTTGCTATGAAATCTTCCTGCATTTGATATCATTTGCCAACGTTTAGATAGATTTTGCTTTTTTTTTTAATTGGAAATTTTATTTACATTTCAGATGTTCTCCCCTTACTCCATTTTCCCCCCTCCCTCCTAGGAACTCCCTATCCCATGGATTTTGCTTTTAAATGTCAGTTCTTCAGACTCATTTCAAAGTATGTAAAATATTCTTCAGAGGGTATTGTTTTAATGAACTTCATTTTTACATATTAAATGTAAATGATAAAATTAGAACTAAGATAGAATTTAGAGGATTTTGACTTAAGCAATGATTTTCTCTTTACCATTAGAAATCTATATATTGATTCCTACTATAATTGCTTCAATGCAGTAATATCTTTTACAAATAATTTTTTGAAATCACTTCTAAACTCCCTCTTTCATATACATATACATAAGCGATCTCATGCAAGACGGTGGGTGATGGGTATCAAAATATAGTGTACATGGGGTAGTGGAAGCATTTTTGATGTTTTATTTTTATAGTTCAAAATAATGAAATGACTTTGAAGTTTTCTGACACACAGAAGTGATGATAGTTGAGGGCAATGGAAAATGTATTTACTCTGATTCGATCTTTATACATTGCATACATTGCATATATGTATATGATTATAACTCCATATCCCTTAAATAAGTACAGATATTATTATAGGTCAACTAACATGCTAAATTACTTGTAATATGAAAAACAAAGGTTGCATCAGAGACAATTTCTCTTTAAGCATGTAAGTTTCTTTAATACTTCAATTCTAGTATGCCTTTTTGCCCTTTATTACTATAATGTAATAAGTGTGTCATTTAAAAATATATCATTTAAAATTTCATTAGTGGCCATTGGAAAGAAATATAAGTAAATAGCCATCTTTGGCTTGCTCTTTTCATTCACAATTATCATATAATCCATCAGCAGATTCTGTAAATTCACTATTAAAATTTATTTTCTTCCTGTCCGCTAAAGCATTCTGGGATTGTTCTTGTTTTCTTTTCTTTTTTTTTTTCCTGTTTAAGATCCTTATCTGACAGATTTTCACATGACTTTCTCTTCTTAAACTCAATGTTAACTCCCTTGAGAGACTTTTCCTGAGACTTTTCCCTCCACCCTCAAGCTTCCACTTAAAACAGTCATATATAATCACGTCATTCTCCATTTTACCTTAGAGCCCTTAGCAGTCCTTAAAATTATTGTATATATGTTTCCTGGTGCCTCCATTGCTATGGTAAACACTTAGTATTTATTTACTTTGGGCAAAACATAGAAGATAGGAATGAGTGGAATGAATATGACCAGAGAATGTCACATAGTAGCTTGCCTTGAGGAAAAAAATAAACCCAATCACAAGTTTTGTTTGGGATTTGTCTTTTCTCTTTCAAAAGTGAAATGCATCTAAGCATTTCATTGTTCTTATAGATTGAGTATACTGAAATGTTGATCCTTACAGTCAAGTCTTCAGGGTCCCACATGGCAACAAGGAATAATTATAAATAATTAATCTGGTTTGCCAGGTGAACCTAAGGAAAGCCTAATTGAACAGATGGGTTCTCTTTCCTTTAACTGGAAGGCTATCAGATGATTTGACTTTGTCAGATGAAAAACAGAAAGTGAGCTCCTGAGAGGAATTCTAGGGAAGAGCCTTTCAGAGTTCTTGCAAAGATCTGGGAGTCCTGTGTGATATTAATTACCCTGATGTTGTCAGAGAGAGTTGGCAGCCTCAAGGAGAACTGAGATCTAACCCCCTTAGGCTTTCTGGGCTGTGAAATGCTCTCATAAGCAAGTAGGTTACCTGGGAGGGTGAACAGAGATAGGCTAATAACATCCATATGGTTGGGTACTTTGGGCAGATGGCCTGCATGCCACCCTGAAAGCACCTGAAGTTTCTAGGTGGTCTTCAAGGGCAGCTCTAAATCGTGCATGTTGAAGTTATTGAATCTGTGGGCCACAAATGAATGGTTAATGGTGGATTGCCTAGCAGATGAATTCAGTACTAATTTATAATTAGAAGAATGAGACTGGGAGGATGGGGGAGAGATACAAATGAACATCCTCCAACCTCACGAGACTAGGAAGAAAAAAGTACATCTTTTCTACTGAGAAAGCAGTGGAAGGTTTCTTATAACATTTGAGAAATACCCCTCATATCTGTACAGAGAGTTTTCTGGAGTGACTTTAGTTTACTTGTCCTATGTTTGGGGACTTCTCTTACTATGTCATCAGATTTGTAGAACCCTTCATACTTTTGAAGCCCTTTTTGGTGGTATCATTCTCTCACCTTCCTCATGATGAAAGTAGAGCAGGGACTAGTATCACTGGCAAATTTGAATGGCCGGGAGCAATAGCCTCCTTTTAAGGAAGCATAGGGAAGTGATTGGTTGGTAAAGAACTGAAAACAGTTTCGTTCTGTTGGTCTTTCCTGTTTTATCCACCATTCATGATGTAGCTCTTAGCATGTGAGGGAGTATAACCAATCATGTAATGGTAGAAATTTATTGTGCTTACAGCACTCTTTCGAGTTTTACAAATGTCTTCCCTTTCTTTGCCCCCAAATTTGGATCCATTTGAAGTGGTCAGAGCATAGAAAAACAATCTTCCTTAAGTACAGCTTTTCCTTTTTCAATTTTTTTTTTTTGACACAGGATCCTGTATATAACCTAGTCTGACCTCAAGGTTGTGACTTTCTACCCCAGTCCCCCAAGTGCTGGGGTTGTAGTCATATGCCACTGCACCAGGCTAAGATAGCTCTACCGAAGGCAGTGAAAAAACTCAACAAGGAGAGGATGCAGATGCTGAACAGGTGTTCAGTAGAGGCTGATTCATGAAAGTCAATCAGAGCTTAATGAGTACTTGGAATATTAGGGTTCAAGTTCCAGCTGTTGTTCATTAGCTGGGTGTCATTCAGCAAGTCACAATGTCATCATGCCTCAGTTTTCTTTTCTATGCTATAGATAAAATAACTCTTGCTATGATTTCATTGTAGGATTGTTGTGTAGATGGAACATGGTAACACATAATTATGTCTTGAAAGTTGACAGATACAGTTGAAGATAAAAGGCTTTCTATTGAGACCTAGTAGCCCTGCTTCTAGTTACCATGAACATATCACACATACTGCTTTGTGTTGGAGAGCTAGAAAAATAAGTAGCAATCAGCTTCCCTGAGGGGAGGGGGATAATCATCTACTCGGATAATTATGTCAGCTATCTATATGTAAGTCAGTCTATCCCCCAAATAACCTTCAACAATAGTAGAGAATCTTGACTGGATCTTTTCAGGTGATGTGACAAAAAGATGGATTTCAATTTTGTCTGTAGAGATGTACAGTTTCTCTGTGCTTAGCATGGAGCTTGGGTCAACGAACATCTCAAAGGGAGAATGACTAAAAGAATGATGAACAAATAATGCAATCTATAGTATTATTATTAGCTTGTCTTCTATGACACAGTTTCCTCCTTGAAGATAGATGTTTGATAATGCTTTGACTTGTGAGCTTAAGTTGTTACGTCAATCCCTGCTTCTTTTGGGGTTGTTCTCTTTACATAGCTGGCTCCTTGCCTGCAAAGAAGCTCTCTGAGTGAATCCATGGATGCTAAGGGATGGAGAAAGCCAACAGCTTTCTCAATGTTATCTGTCTCTTTTGGGGGGCCTTAGCATCCTCACCTTGTGGCTGTCACTCCATCTCCAGTCTTGATGTAGAAGATCTACTTATGGCCTTTTCTATCTAACGTAGTATAAGGCAGAAATTATTCTTCTGTTATGTGTTCCTTTGTATCTGGCTTGACTTTATTCTCAAACATTAGCAACATTTTTGAAGCAATGTCTATGTAGCCCAGGTTGGACTTGAGCTTGCTATGTTGCTGAGGATAGTCTTAAACCAGTAATTCTCCTGTCCTAGCTTCCTGGGTGCTGGCATGTCAGGTATATGCCACCAATTCCAACTTGTGTTTTTAAACTAATGACATCTGATTGAATCCACCCAGACACATTGTGTGTCACAACTTCAATCGCATCATAATATTAAGTGACAAAAATTTTAACAAAAAGATTTTCATATTTTGATGTGCTACTTAACATTAGGAAATGTAAAAGGAATCAAAGAGATTAATGCTACATTTTACCAATCATCTCAAAATGTCAACATACTTGGTACAGGTGTACTCATAGAAGGAATTTTCTCTTTTATTCATGTACTTAAAAAGTCATGTTGTAGATAACCAGCAGATACTGATGAAATGTGGCTCCAAGTGAAAGTGTGTGTGTGTGTGTGTGTTAGTGTGTTTCTGAATGTGTTAGCTGACTTTAGGCATTATTAGCAGACTACTTCCTGTCCCAGTTTGGAAAGACCTCTATTTTTCATTTACTGAATCAAAACATTTTTAAACAATAGTCAATAGGTGTTATTTTAGGATAAAAACCTTATCCATAAGTAATTGTTTTGTTGGGCTTACAATGTGTTCTACTCAAAATAAAGAACGTTCCCTCAGTGGTTTCCTAATCATAATGGTCAGTTATTTTGTTTATCTTAGGGTACAAAGAAAAGGACTGGCTCATTGTAGTCCTTCCTTTTATATTTACGTGTGTGTGCACGCGCGCGCACTTGCGAGCTATGTTCATTTACAAGTGTGTGGATGTGTGGAGGCTAGAGGTTGACACTGAGTGTCTTTTTCAATTGCTCCCCACCTGACTTTTTGAGACAGTCATTCATTGAACCTGGAAATCACTGAATTGACTACACTGGCTGGATAGGGAGCTTCTGGTTCCTTCTGTCTGTCTCTACCTACCCAGTGTTGGACTTACAGGTGCATGCTATTACCACATCTGGCTTTTTATGTGGGTGCTGGAAACAGAACTCAGGTCCTCATGTTTGCACAGCAAGCAGCTGACTGACTGAGCCGTCTTCTCAGCTCCCACACTCACTTTATTAAACATTTCATTCAAAATTCCCTCCTTTTAGCCCTGAATTTGTATTAATGGCCATCTTGCAAAAATATTCAAAAAGGTATTTTGAGAAGGTCTGAAGGCAGAGATTTTAGAATGGCTTCTTCTGTACAGTACTACTTCTTAACACAAATCTGTATCAGATTAAATTTCCAGAAAGGAGCAGAAAATGTTTTGGTGCAGCTTTGCACATCATAGTGGCATTTCTCTGGCCTGTGACAATAAAGCTGTCAGCTTGGTTTTTAGCATGTGTGCCTCCACCTTTAGTTGGGAGCTACTGTCTAAGGAAATCAGTTTTTAAGTCCAGAGGGCTGATGGAATATTCCAGATGTCTCCTCCACCTGCATGCACTTTGTTCTGTTCCTTTCTGCCGTTCCTGGTGGGACAGGTCCCACTGTTTCATGGACTTTATGTGAATGTAAAATGACAGCTAGGGAAAACTTAGAAAATGGAACAAACAAAGGGATCACTTGAAGCTACTATCATTTTAGTGACAGCCTTGCCTAGGATGAGTTAAAAAATGTCTACAGGGCAATTAGAGGAGAATTTAATTTAATTCATTTCTTTCTCATATGGGATGATCTAGAGGGCTGGCCCTAGGCTGTTTTATGTTATTACTAGGTGATCTCTGTGGTTTTTGTATTGAGTAAAAGGGAAAAAATGAGCTCATATTATGTTTGTTAATGCTTCATGTGGTCTTACTTCATTGTCTAAAATCTGGAAGGCATACTGTCAGAGCCCTCCATTTAAAAAAAAATGTTTGAGCTATTATTAAAATTTCCTTGATATTTTAAAGTCACTAGGGGCTGAAGATGAAGGGATATGACTATGCCATCAAATCCTTCTTCTTGCCAGTTGTCTAGTCTGCTGCAATGAGTTCACTGTGGGTAGAGGAAAAAGTAGCTTGGAGATCAGTAGGCTGGGTGCATGTATTGTAGGAATACCCAACATTCTCTTTGTTACATTCATAGAACATTTTCAGTTTATAAAGTACTTAAGACTCTTAAATCTTAAAAGGCCAACTTTCTGCACTGTTTGGTTTCACTCATAGATCAGCAACCTTTAATGTGCTTTTCTGGACCACCATACAGTCTTAATGTTGTCACTAGTGACTACTTGCAGAAAAAGAAAAAAGTGTCACTTAGGAGATCAGAAATGATTTGTACTTCCTTACATCTGCCTGCTTCTAACCAGATTTTCAAAACAGCTCCATTTCCATAGGAAATACTCACTGGCTGCAAAGGTCCCTAGGAATTTGCAAATATTAGAATTCACCAACCAACTAGAATGGGAAAGTAACTTTGTTCAGAACTGAGTGTTGATTCAAATCAGCTGCAGTATGATACTCTTTAATAAATCGTCATCCTTTAGATCAGTAGATATAGAACAAAGTACATGGGGGATGAAGTCTTGGCACAATGATTGTATGGTCGAGTTTTCAAGCCTGCCTGCTAACTAATCTTCTCAGAAATGCTCCTTTTGCCTACAGTATGGATGGATGGACTTTGAAAGCTTAATGGGAATTGATGTCATGTATTGATTACTATTTAACACACACCTCTCTAATCTCGTATCATTGTTAAAGGAAAAATGCTTACTTGTAAAACAAGTACCTCTTATCAGAAGGCCTGTTGGTTTTTGGTGTCCTAAGTGGTCAATTAATTCATATTGTGACTAGATACCTATTGGGATGGTGAACATAAGCTCTGTTGAAGGTTGATACCAAATCAGATTTCCATGGATCCAATTGTGTGTTCAGTACATGACAGATGGAAATCCCTGGCTTCCAGCTCCGACACATGTGAGTGATTTCAGGGGACAAGGTATTGTTCCTAAGTAAGCTTCTGGGACTGCCATAGAAGGAGGAGACACCAACTTAAAGTAATTTTGATGTTTTTACCTTAGTTGAACATAATGATCTGCTCTGTAAACAGGTGGTAAACGTGAGGTATGGCTATTCTGAGACATAGAGAATTCTTAAAAAGGTCCAGAACTAACATCCCATCCTTCAGAGAGTAAAAGCAGGCTTTTGTTAATTGCTATAAAGTCAAGAAATACAGTCCTCCTAGTTTTCCATAAAGATCTCATGACAAAGCTCATAGAAATAGATTGCTTACTGATTTATTAAAACAAGTCAGCTTAGAGACATCTGTTTACTCTGGACCTCTGAGATAAAGTCAGTAATTATACCTGCCATCCAGGAACATGGTTATTGGTTGGATAGAGTGACAACAATTTTCCTATATACAGTAAAGTGACTTTTGCATCATTGTGTCAACCACTTATAGTGTCTTTGGTAGAGGGCAGTGGCAGCATATGAAATGGACTCATTTTCTACTTTAAATCAAGCTCCTTTTTTTTCTTGTTGCTGCAACTAAAAATTTGAGTTTCTAAGAATGGCAGTGCAGTTTACATAGCTTTACTAACTTTTGGTAGTGAATAACTTGCTCTTTCCTCAGTAAGAATTGGCCTTTAGGGTGCACATGAAACAAATCTATTCAAGAAATGAAAACAATTATAAAGTACCATGAAAACAACATTATCATCATGTACATACTTGAAACAACTATAATACATTTCAATAGAAAACCAAGTCTAAAATAGAATATATAATTTCTTCTAGTCCATCACTGTCAGAGTCTTACAGTTAATTATCTAACTTGTGTGAACCACTGAGACAAAAAAATCATTGCTTTTATAAAAGCTAGAAAGAAGAGTATTATTTAGTTCAATCCTCTAATTATTCAAGTAAGAGGACAAAAGCCTAAAGAAGTTAAGTGACTTCCCCAAGAACAAATACTCACTTTATAGCGGGGTTGAGATTAAAATCTAGGAGTTCAAATTCAGTGCTCTCAACATGTCACCTGTTATGTCTCCTGTGAGTCTAATGGACAGTGGATCTGATTACAACTAAGCAGAACACTATTTAAGACATTGTCCTTTGATAAAATTTCCACTTTCCTACAAGCTTCACTTAAAGTGCTGCGAATTTGTCTTTGTGAAACTAAAATAAAAGCCAGCAGGCTGAATTCACAGCAAAGTACTTACTCTGAAAAATTCTTTTGTTGAACCAGAGTCCAGGGTCCATATGCAATTTCAGTCTGCTTGGCTAAGTCTTCAGCACTCTCTATGGGAGACACCATCCTCTCCACGGTCAGGAAAGCAGCAAGGTTTGCAGTGTAGGAAGAGATAATGATCAGGGTGAAGAACCACCAAACCCTCCAACAATGCGCCCAGATAGTGATCTACAAAAGAAACAAAAGAAGTCCAGACCAGAGGGCCCAGATCTCAGTTTTAAAAAGTCACCATAATTGGGGAAAGTCTTTCTTTATAGAAAAACATTCTTTTATTGTAGGTGATGAAGGAGGGAAGTTGATGATATAATGAATCTAAATATCTGCCAGAAGTCAGGTGTTAACACAATGTCATGATGGCATATGATGATGATACATGTAAAGACTCTTTAGGCCTCTCCAGATTTTCTCTAGTTTAGATCTCAAAGGTCTCCCCAAACAGTCATATGCTAAAAGCTGGGCTGCTAGTCTGTTGGTTGTGCTATAGGATCTTTTAAGAGGTAGGGCTTAACTTGAGAAAGTTAGGTCACAGGAGATAGTGCCCTTGAATGGAACAATGGGACCTAGTCCTTCCCCTCTCTCTTAATTGTTGGCCACCAGGATGTGAACAGGTCTCACCAGCCGCATGCTCCTGTCATAATGTATTGCCTCAGCAGATGCTCAAAGCAAGAGGCCAAGTACTTATGGGCTAAAAATCCTGAGATCATGAGCCAAAATAAACCTTTCCTCCTTGAAATTGGTATTTTGTTTCAGTGATTCAAAACTAGCACAAATTTAGAATCAAACTTTTTTTAATCACATAAAAAAATCTTTCTTTTACCATTTCTCATTTATAATTTCACATGGTACACTTACTTTCTATGACCTTTTCTGGGTACACTTAGAGAAGATTAAATACTGTCTACCCAGGATCAATTAAATCAAAGCTGGGGTGGGGATACCTAGACATCTGGATTTAATACTGTGTAGTCAATTTAGGGAACAAGTGACATAAAGTCATGTCATGCAAAATATAGGATCCAAAATCTTTTTATATTTCAAGGGAAATACGAAGATAGTGGCAAATTATCACTGTTAGCTTATGGTCCATAGATTAATGTAGACATGGCTGTTTTGTATAGTTGGTCACCATGAGGCATAGTGCCAAATGGTAATGTTTCTTCTCATCTTCATGTAAATGGTTAGTGAGGATCAAGAAGTCAAAATACTTTCTGTTCACATAAGAATTTTAGCCACTGGGCACAGGCCTAAGTGAAGTAGGGAACTCCCTTCATCATATGTTTTTTGGGAGGTACTAAAACACTTCTCTTCTTTCCTTCTCAAATCCTAAGACAAAGAAGCCCATTCTGTCCTATTGTCGAGTTTCTTTTCTTTACTTTTTTTGAGAGACAGGGATTTTCTATGTAATAGCCCTGGCTATCCTGGAACTCACTCTATAGATCAGTCTAGCCCCAGACTCAGAGATCTGCCTGCCTCTGACTCCTGAGCGCTGGGATTAAAGGCATGCACGACCACTGGTTTTCTGCCATAGATTTCTTACTATTGACACTTCATTCTATGTGGTCTTTAGAAGCCTTGATCAAATCATCACAAATTGGTCAATTACAATTACAACCGTAATTGTAATTCAATTAGTAGGAAAGTGGTAGGTATGTTTTAATAACAAAAATTATTTTTCTTCAACTTTTAAATCCAATTATTAGGGAATGTAGCCACAGATGGATAAATTGTAATATAAAAAAAAATTGTCAAAAAAAAAAAAAAAAGAAAAAAAAATTGTCAATATTACTGTTCATTGATATTGGAGGGGAGGAGAGTCTTGGTAAGATATAGATTCAGGATTTCTGCATGCCCAAGAGTATGTGATTCATAGGCATCATAGGTGATTCTGTTGCAAGTGATGGATGTACCAAACTGAGAAATGAACAAGCACTGTTCCTTACCAGCGATTCTCAACTTTGCCCATCAATAGCACAGCACAACACAACAACAAAACCAAACCCATAAAAGACAGAAAAACCAGACAAAAATCCTTGCCTAGAGTCTCCCCTAGACAAGTTAGATCAGAATTATGAGAGTTGGGTCTAAGCCCCAGCGTTTTATACAAGTTTTTAGGGTATAATCAGAGTTGTAAGTTATATCCCTTCATCACAAGTGCTACTCATGGAGAGGGACTGTGGGAAGTCAGAGGGCAATGGATACTCAGTAATGGCTTGGTTAAAATTAGGATTCACTTTCTTTGCTGGAGGTTAGTGTGGGCTATAGAAATTCAAATCTGCTCCATAGGCTTTATAAAATATTGCCACATCATCCTTTGTATAGTTCTGCTGTGGAGAAAAGCTCCATCCTGGTTAGGCTATGTTTTTCCATGCTCATAAAATCTCACAGAAAGAGCTCCCACGCTGCTAGAAAGTAAAGAAGCGTAGGAGCCTGGCACATTTCCAGGCTCTGTGGGAAGAGGGCAGTTCTGGGCTGAGAACTGACAAATCAAGGTCTTCTCTGCATGTACTATGATCTTACCACTCTGAAGCAAATTCAAATTCCTGTGTCCAAGATAACCTTCTTTTTCTCAGCATGTTGAAAATTTAGCTGTTTATGGGAATATAATCTGAGAATTCTGTCAAGTGTTTTGATAAATAAAAGTACTATTGATTAATTATTTAAAAAATATACTTGATAATCTTTAAGTCTGCAGTTTTTGTTGGTCTCTGGATACCTAAAACACAGTTAAATATATTCACTTTCACTTTTGAGATGAGAAAATCTGTCTCACAACAGATATTTTCTAACTAATAGTTACATTCTTACAATTGCATCTTGGAAAATTTCTCTTTTAATCAGAAGAGATAAACACATCAGTATGAGTCATATGTCCCAATGCTAAAAGTATACAATGTACTTGAATTTAGACATTTCATAATTTTTTTTCGTGCTTGACATACTCAAATTTTAAAGCATACCATAGACTTATCTGACTCTGAAAATAACTTTATTGCACAGAGTATTAATGCTTCAAAATGGTATCCATAGCAGTAGGGAGTAAAAATGGTAAAACGGAAGCTGTCACTAATTGAACACTTCCTTTGTGGTAAGCTGTTCTAATTGCTTGACAGGTACCAACTTTTTACACCTCCCATCTCTGTTGCCCAGGACTGTATTATAGATAAGCAAGCTGAGGAGTTTTATAGACAGAGAAGTAGGCACAGAGAGGAGAAGCAGAAAATAAATTGTCTGTGGTTTCATATTAGCAAAGAGATCCCCAGGAGTGATGATGTGGTGGGTAAAAGCTACCTGCCTTCCATCCGTGAGACCCACATGTGGAAGGATTGAATTGACTCCAAAAGTTATACTCTGACATCCACATACATGCTATTGAACACACACAAATACACACACACACACTCCTACCCATCCATGAAACTAAAAAATGAATGAAAAAATAGATAAAAACATCTAAGAAGAGAAATACCCAAATATTTCACAGCATGAAAATAACTAGGTTTTGGATAAGAAAATTCAGAATGCTGTGAAAATTATCGATTTTAAACCAACACTGAGAGATATAGTTGTGGTAACACTGAACATGTTTGCGTGTTGTCATTTGTTGTTTATTTGCACTGTATCTATAAAAGTCATCCTGATATGGTATGATGGGTTTTGCTGAGACCAGAGAGAAGCTTGAGTTTGGAGCAATTCCAGAACTGGAGTTTGATATGGGAAGAGGTATATTATGCTGTGAATACTAATGGCAGTTTATACATTGCCTGCTTGAAATGTGGAGGAAAAATACAGTAATTTATGGAAATTACATTGTGCCATTTTATTGAGGCTAATGGACTGTGGCTATGTCTGTCTGATTTTAAATCAGGCCTGCATATCATAATCTAGTTATTTTGGCCACCTTAATAGTGACTCAGATCATCATGTGGTTGATCAGAATGACTCAGCTGAGATTGGTTGTTGACATGACTGAAAATAAACCTAAGTGCAAAATGGTCATTTTTGTGGCCTCTTGTCTCCTGGTTATTGACTTTGGCAATGATGTGGTTAATTTCATGGCATACGGTCAGCTCTCTGCACCTCACATTCCACATGTACACATTTGACCTACCGCACATTGAAAGTATTTGGGAAAATGCTGTCTTCAGTAAATATAGACAGACTTTCCCCCATACAATTCCCCAAATAGTAGTCTAACAACTATTTTCTTAGCATTTCCATTGTTTTAGATGTTATGAGCTATCTAGAGATTATTTAATGCACACACGAAAATGCATATATATTATATGCAGAAATGCTGTGCCATTTTATATAACAGACTTGAGCATCTGCAGGGTTTGTTATCTGACAGGGATCCTGGAACTAATCCATCAAGTTTTGAGGAATGTCAGTATGGATAGGCATGACAAATTTGAGAGACTATCCGTATAAAACTGACATAATAGCTTTACAAACCTAAACAAACAGTTTGGTGCTATCAGTAGAGAATGCAGAAGCTTGCATTTGATTTTGTCTCCTGAAGACAGTAGTAGATTTGACAAAGGATTTGGTGGAATTTCTATCATCCTCTTCCATTTTCCTGGCATGCATGTTTAAATCTTTTTACTGAAGAAAAATAGAGTGGAACCACAGGGAAGATACTCCACAATAATTTTTGTATTTCCCCTTTTCTTTAGTGAAACTACAGCCACTTGTGGCCACATTTCACATGGAGACTATATAAAAAGTGACTGATGGGTCAACCCGTCACATTTTTAAAGGGTCTATTAAAATAAGACACAATTTTAGAGTTGAATTAGAAAGACCCATCATTTCCCAGTACCTTTCTTTCCATTAATGTAGCTGCAAAATGCTTAACATTCATTTCAAGTAGTTTTGTTGCACAAGACAGATTTCAAGGTTAGCATAATGAAATGGCTGTAAAATGCTACACACTTATGTTTTAAAAAACATAAACTAATGTGCATGTCATGCCTTTCACAAAAGGGTAATAGCTATGAAGTTTATGAAAATAAATTGTTAACAAAAGAAAAAAAAACACACATAGAAAAAATATTGCCAAATACATGTATCAAACAGCAGACAATGTTCTTAACTGTAGTAATAAGAAACTGGAGTTCCTACATTAATAACAAAGTCTATTTTATGACATCAGAAATGACAATAAAAGTGAGTTATGCACCATAACCTTCATCCTATTAGTAAATTTTGTAATCTGCAATCTTTTAGTTTTATGAGATGAGAAGCTAAAGGAAAGCCAAAGAGCCTTTGCCTTCATTCAAATTCTTTATAGTTCTTCCGTTCTGCTTCTGACATAGTCATCATTTCAATTCTCCCTTCATTGTTGGGACTATGATAGAGTCTTTTTTAAAATGTAAAGAATCAATCTTTGTGTCTTACAATCTTCTCTGGTGGAAACAAGTAACTAGGTCCCAAAGAATGAAAACGACAGCTTTCAGCTGACGTTGTGAAATAGTTGTCATAAAGTTCCTGCCTTTAAGTTATTATATATCCCCACATAACTACTATAATGAAGTGAATTGGCAGTAGAACGGAGAGAATGGTCTACATCACAAGAGGAAAGATCATTTAAAATGCAGCTCAAACCTCTGACACCTGTTATTCTACACAATTTGTCCTTTTAAAGGAGGTTCTATGTGTGTAGAACTCATGTATAACTGTGAAAGAGTCCCTGCCTACTTCTTCAAAGGACTTGTTATTTTGAAAACTTAATAAAAAATATCTTTGGAGTAATCTTTGCCCCATGGTGAGGTCCTTATGTTTTTCCTTTGGTAATTCTCCAGACCCTTATTTCTTATGTCTTCTACTTGGCTAGCTCTCAGTTGTCCCTGCAGCCTCACAGAAAGTCAGCAGGGGGAGCATTTGTCTGAATTTCTACTCTAGATGGCACAAGTGGCTCTATCAAAGTTTCACAAAAGAAACACATTTCAGATTGTAAAACGCTATAACCTTTTGTCAATGTGAGAGACATATTATGGAATATTGCACTCAAAGCACTTTCAAGAGCTGTAATCCTTAAAAGCACTAGGTGGCATCAAGAAGGAATGTTGCTGCTTGTCTCTCAGCAGAGTCTTGCACTTTTGCTATGGACCAGCATTTCAGCTGGATTCCTCAGACATTGTAGGAACTCCAACCCAAACCAGTATTAACTGGTATATACACTAGACTAAGACGATTACAAGAATCTAAGTTCATAATAACAATAGCTAACATTTATTAAGCTCAAAGGCCAGGATCTGTGCTTTGCATTTTATTGATGAGAGACTGAGGTTTAGCTAGGCTTAGTAAGTTGCCCCAGGTTACACAACTGCTAAGCAGAGCACCTCCTGCTCAATCACTCTGCTCTCTCCATCTGGCTGCCCCCAACTGGTGGCTACCAGCACACGCACACGTTCAGGATGAAGAGGGTTAAACTGAATGTGTTTATTCCTTCTCTGGACTTTACTTTCGATATATCAGTTGATGTATGAATAAAGCCTTGGCTTATTACATTGATTACTTTCTCTAATGTTTCAGCCTACAGCTTTGTGTAGAACAAAGTAATTCACTCGGAACAATTAGAGCAGTTCAAATATCAAACCTAATATCGATGCAGAATCTTGAAGCTTCTAGGTAACTGTCAACTGCATTTGATGGCAATGGAATGATGCCAGCAGTTTTTTTTTTTTTTTCATAATGCCTTACTGCTGATTTTGCAGCCTTATGCTCTGAGTGAGCACATACTCTGCAGTATTATGAATGCTCACTGCCCACTTTTATTAACAAGTGTTGCATTTCTTTAGGGATAGAAATAGGAAAACAATTCTTGTTTCCAAGCATGAAGGGGGTGAGGAAACCAACTGTGCTCTTCTGGGTTCGAAGTGTGAAGTAGTTGTGAAGCAATTGAACTGCTGGCTCTTAAAAATCTCCAGAAAGTTGGGTTCTCTTGTGTCAGCTCTCTAGGAATGACTGTAGTTTAGGATATGAACACAGCGGCACATAGTAGAAAGAACAAGAGTTTGGGATTGGAGCTATATTTGAGTTCTGGGTATCATTGTCAGTGTGAGTAGACAAATCATTTAACCAGTGCCACATGCTTCAGCTTAGAAGTAGACATGATGCTTACACTGTGGCAATGGTTAAAGAGTATGATCCAGGTGAGACTGTAGATAATGTGTCCATGTGTCCACAGTGGGAGTCCAGGGAAGGTTGTTGTACTTTCCCCAGGAAATGGCAGCAGTTAGACTGAATTGTCTCTGATATTTCCTCCTGGTATAATACTAGTCAATTCTATTTTCAAATGTAATCTCAAGGACAACTCATTGAATTACTTCAATTTTGATGAAAGTAACATTGTATAGACTATGCTTACATTCTTGGCTCTCGGGAGAGTTTGTACTCTGTGGTCATGATGCTGTCAGTAAAGGCATCTCACAGTGCAACTATACTATTGTCAGGACTTTATCTGCTCATAGAGAAATATATTACAGTGGGCAGGACTGATATACAGTTGATCACAAATATATAGTCAGTAGAGCTCTCAAGACAAAGAGAAACATGTTTCTTTCTTAGAGGCATGTCATACATATGCTAGGAAACATAATATCTTAATAAAAGATTTAAAGATAAAACTTCTTTTGTAGGGCACAAAGAGAAATGATAATTCATAGGTTGGAAACTATAGAGCTCATGGAGGCAATGATTTCTCACTCAAAAGTGCAATAAAAATAATAATTGTTGCACCAGACAAGTGTGCTATTGACCTCTTAGTGAGTTGAGCCATGACCAGCTTTAAGAACAATTAAAACAGGATAGAAATATCTCGGTGTGCACAGAATACTGTAACGATAATGTCTGGTATAAGTTTGCTTTTTACACTTATGTATGACGAATCAAGATGGAAAAATGATTTCTTACTGTGGGTCATGATGAAAAATTTGGAAGCCATTAAATTATATGATGACATCTTGAGCAACATAATAACATCTGTACCTTGGAAAGAAAAGGCTATATTTGCTCTATTTCAGGATCACAGAAAAGCCATAGCTTAAATTCTGCCACCAGAAATTAAAGCAAAAAACCCAAACTGGTCTAACTTGTCATTTTTAGTATCAGCTTTAGTTCTTATTTAATTAAGTAATGTGAATAAATATTTGTAAAAAAATGTATCACAGTAGGCAGCATGACAGTGGAATAATCACAAATTTAGTTTTGAAAGTTGACTTACAGAAACCAAGAAACTCTCTAGCCTTAATAACTCTTCAGCATTGTCTCAGCACAGATTACTAGCCATGTTAGAAATCTTTCAGTTATAGATGCATTCAGAGGCCATAGACTCTCAACGTGACTATTGCTCAAAACTCCCGAAAGAAACTAGACAATCAAATGAATTCCCTGATGATATCACCAAATGGCACACTTTGAACACAAAAGGAACAGGAAATGAAATAACTTGAAGAACTCAACCAAGCAGATTGAGGGTGGCAATTCTTTTTAACAGAAGAGGGGGTAGGAGGAGTAGTTTGGATGCATGAGACTCAATACACACAGACAATTCTAAAAAGCTGCAGAAGATGGTTATGCAGTCAGTTATGCTGCAAAGCTTTGTTGTAAATGTTTAGTGCATTCAATGGCTACTCTCACAAAGATATGCTGAAAATGATATTGTCTTTCTGAATCCTTATGTTTGTAGTAATATATGTAGAGAAGACAGGAAGAAAGGCCTTGGATGTCATTCTCAGGAACACTGTTCACCCTCTGCTTTGAGATAGGGTCTATTATTCACCTATAGTTTACAAATTAGGCTTGGCTGGCTACCCAATGAGCTCCATGGATCACCTTATGTCTACATGCCCAGCACTGGTTTTAGAAGCAAGAACCACCATGCTTAGCTTTTATGTGAGTTCTGGGAATCGAATCAAGTTCTTGTGCTTGCAAAGGAACCACTACTTTGGTTGGTATATCTTCCCAGCCCCAAGTCATTAATTTCTAACTGAAAATCCCTGTGTATTTATGGTATTGACTCTAGTCAGTATTTGGATTAATGCTTAATTTGACCAAAGTTACAGTGTTTTGTTTAATAATTATAATGTGTATATGTTTGTTATGTGGGTGATGGGTTGTGTGTGTATGGGAGTGCATGGGTGTGCTAATAAGCAATGGCCAAAGCACAACATTGGTGTCTTCCTTTATCTCTCTGCATGTTATTGACTTGAGATGGAGTCTCTTTGCTGAACCTGAAGCATGGCCTATGCTGACTGGCCAGTGAGCTCTCATGATTTGCTTGTCTCTCTGCCCTACAATGCTGGTGTTACAAGCAGACACAGTCATACCTGGCTTTTATGTGGTTCTGGTTCCTTGAACTCAGGTTCTCATACTTGCATAGTAAGTGTTCTTATCTACTGAGCCATTTCCCTGGCCCCTCAAATTATTTCATGATTATAAATACAGTATAGTTAGTTATAATAGTGTGTATGAATTTACTACTATTTGTGATTAGGTGAATTAATCTGCTTTGTTGGTGAGACCCAGGACATTCACCAACATTTCTTCTGGTCCTGGAGATTGAACCAGGGTCTTGCACATCCTGGGCAAGCACTTTACTACTGAGCTACATTACATCCCAAGCCATGTTCAATATTTTTCAAAAGCTTTGCTAAGCTTACAACCCATACAACTTACCAAGTGTAATATATAACAAGAGCTATACTTGTTCAATGGTTTAAGTACATTTAGAGTTCTGTAGCCATTATCACAATCGATTTTTGAAATGAATTCGTATCACCCTTATCAGGATATCAGGCTTTGTAGTTAATCACAGCAGGTTTAAGGCAAGGATGAGACAAGTAAGGCATATGCCCCACATGCAAATATAAGTGGGTATCAAAATCTCATTCATCGGAACAAAAACATTTTAGTGGTATATTTCTTTAAAAATAATAAGCAGAAAAAGTCTGTAATGAAGAAGATATAAAAAAAAAAACTTAAATAAAAGTTGTTTCTGACTCTTGTACTCATTCTGCAAAGGCATACTTGCCAGACTCTAATCCCACCATTGTTATCTGTTTTTTTTTCTTTTCCTTTCAAACTCTATCCATAAGTAATTGTCCTTTTTATCTCTATAGATTTGTATACTGGGGACAAATGGGATGCTCTATAATGGTACATTCAACAAACAGAATGGAGTGGGATGTGGAATTTTGTGTTTTTATACTATTAGAATGCATGAGTAGTCTGTTTTCTTAAGTAAGTAGTATTCCATTGAATGGATGTCCCACAAGTTCTTTATCCATTTACCAGATGAACTTTTGCTTTGTTTCTATATTTTGTCTATTACAATTAAAGCTACTATGGACATTCATATGTTTTACTTTGGGGGTATAAATGACAGTAAAATTTTTGTGTCACATTTTAACTTTATGCCTAACTTTGTAAGAAATGGCCAGACTATTTTCAAATATGTCAATACCATTAAGTTTTGTACTGATTTTCTGCTGCTTTCTTTGAGACGTTTTATAGTTTTAGCTAAGAAACTTGAATAGATGCTTGCATAGTTCTAGGCAGTCTGAGAGCACAATGAGAATAGCTATACTAATAGGGGAAGGTGGGAGGGTTTAAAGAAATGCTCTGTCTTCTTTCACATTTTGTCCAGACTCAGTCCCTTGGCCAATGCGAAGATATTTCAGCCCAATTAATGAGGAAACATTTTCATAGGAATATTACATGGCAGTTAACTTTATCCATAATCTGGGTATCTATGATATGAGCATTGCAGCAAACCTTAGGCATTTAAAGCATCGCCAGTGACACACTCACCTCATAGACATTAGCACACAAAATGGTGTGATGACAATTTGTCATTGGATGGAATGTTAAATGAAAGAACTCTGAAGTTGATGCAGGTGAATACCAGATGGACATGAGGGCAGTAAGACCACAAAATACAAGCAGGTATTCTGTATTACATACAAACAAACCTTGGAGAAATATCACATCCTTGCTGCATAAAAGCACCCAAGGAAAACCAAAGACTGTTAAATATTCCAAATTCATTGGGAGGATCAGGAGGGCTTTGTGGGTCTCGAGGTTCTTCATTGTTGTCTTCCAAGTGCCACTCATAAGGGCTAAATCTGCTGACTAGGAAGAGAACTACACTGACTCCAATGTAAGCGAAGACAATGCACATCCAGATTTCATAAGCTAAAGGATCCAGGAATGAAAATACGCCTGGCTTTGATTTCTGAGGCTTCTTTATCATGATGGAGATCCCCAGGCTCATAAATGGCTTTGAAAAATCTATGACTTCTTCACGGACCAATGTTATAGTGAGTGGAGCGACAGCTATATCAGCTCTCTGAAAAACAAAGACAAAGAGCACTTTTACAGACAGCATTTCCTTTATCATTTTCACTTAATAAAATGTCTTTGGTGGAAATATAGTGTATTCAAGCACTCTAACCAGCTGATTTGTCAATGCTAAGATTAGAGAAGCAGGGTCATTCATTGGGTTTTAAATTGCTTTATTTTGCTGGTGAAATAAGGAAAAGTCCTGGTCTCTTGTCCTCTGAAACATCTTGACTTAGGGGAGCTGATTCCATTTCCCCCTGATTACCTTTTGCTATCTCTTACTTCAATTTGTACTTCCTTATGACATACATAATCTAACTTTTGCTTTCTTACTTTAATATTCATAAGCTTATGTCTATCTCCTTTATTTTACTGGAATTTTTGTATATTGTGCACAATGACCTGCATTTCTTATATTTTCTTTCTTTTTCCTTGTAGTATTCAGTATAAGTCTAGGCTGCTGCCTTGTCTGTTAAAATATGCATCATTTGAAGACAGAGACCTAGTATTTGGTTTTGTATTTATTTTTGTAGTACATTCTATATTAAAAATGTATATGCCTTAAATAGTTGTCCATGGTTGAACATAGTATATGAAAAAAATGCAATATTTCTGCATGAGAGATACAAGGATAAACAACGATGAGAGTATATATTAATTTATCAAGTAAGCCATCTTTTCTGGTGATAAATATAAGCACAACATTAACACATGTCAGACTGATAAATAAATGTTAGCAGTGTACTGAATAATTAACTCATGTAAAGGCATGCTACCTTTTTATATTAATCTCAGGAAAATAAGGCATCAGGGAACTCTGCACTTATTTTTTTCTAGAATTGTTCCCTTTTAAATGCTAGTAGGTTTTAGTGTGGAAACAGGCTTTAGAAATATACTTGTAGAAAAATGTATATGACTAAGGGAATAAATATGGTATATTAGACCTGTACTGAGGCATCAAGAATGATCAGGTTTTTTTTTTTTTTTATGTGATAAACATAGTTATGTTTTAGTATCTTTACCTGTGAGGACAGGTGGAGGACGAAGGATGAAATTTGAATTAAAGTATATTGACCAAAAAAAAAAAAAAAAAAAAAAAAAAAGAAATTTACTTTGGTGAATTAAATAGGGAACTCAAACCATTTGCTATCTCTTACCTCAACTTGTACTTCCTAATGACATATGTAACCTAACTTTTGTTTTCTTATTTTAATGTTTGTAGTCTTATGTTTATCTCCCTTATTTGACTGGGATTTTTGTATGACTAAGTGCTCCTCATTTAAGGGTAAATGTAGATGATGAGATCCTCACGTTTCCTGACTGCTTACTCTGTGTGAGGCACTGTCAAGCACTTTCTACATATTGATTTTCTTCATTCTCCTAGCAACCTTGAGGCTGATACAATGACCATTTTCTCTTCAAATGATGTAACAGACAAGGCAGTAACCACGACTCATACTGACTACAAGGGAAAGAGAGGCTGAGATTAGATCTCTGGTAATGATCACTGTCTTATCTAGCAACCTGTTTTCAGGTGGTTCTTGCATATGTGTACTACATACTATAATACTTTGATCTGCAGTGCAGATGAATTTATCCATGCATCTGTAAAATACCTGCTCACCCATACTACTGTAAATAACCCCAATAAAATCATTGCTTTACCAAGATGAATGATGTTAGAATTGTTGCTTTGGCCTGTCATTGGCGCTGTACTGGGAGTGAGTAGCCATTTGTTCATGTCTTCCAAGGGAAAATCATATAACACATATTCAGTTGAAATCATAGGCAGTTCTGTTTCCTGAAGACCACTCCTTCCATTTTTTTGATCCTTCTAACATCCTATCCATGGTGCACCTCTACACATCACCATCAATGTCCTTGAAATTCAAACTTCACTATCTCTGAATTAAAGCAGTACTTCCACCTCAAGATCTAATTCTGTAGTCTCTCTGATTTGTTGAAATTATTTCTTGAACTGTAAACTTGGCTGCCAGACTCAAACACCTCCTGTCAGACATCAACTGCTCATGTGACATCACTGGACTTTTGCATGGAATACTCTTTCCTTTGGTTCTCTGACACTAAAGATATCAGGCTGTCTTCCTACCTCTATGAATAGTATTCTTTTTTTTTAAACTTTATTTAATGTATGAGTGTTCTGCTGTATATACATCCGCTTGCCTGAAGAGAGCATCATATCCTCCTAATAGATGGTTATAAGACACCATGTAGTTGCTGGGAATTGAACTTATGACCTCTGGAAGAACAGCCAGTGCTCTTAACCACTGAGCCATCTCACCAGTCCATGAATATTATTCTTTATCTGTTTTTTTTCTTCCTAATTTCCATTCTCCACCAAGGTATATTTTGTAATTCTAGAAGTGCCTTTTAGGAGATAATCACTGAAGGTTTGTACAATAAGACAGATCATTCAAGGATCTGTCCTTTATTTTTTCTCTTCAACATCATCATCTATGGCTTCAACTCCCTTCATATTGCAGTCAATTCCTTAATCTTCAGTTCCACACTGAAGATGAGATGGTAGCCAATAACAAATGTTACCTGTTTTATCCTTTGGCTGAGGCCTACACCTGGTCATAGGAACAAAGCCTCCTGATAAGAATGGACTTGGCCAGAAAGCTAGCAGGGTTTTTGGCAAAGATAGCTTGAATCAGCTAGAGTCGTTTTATGCCAAGAGAATTCATACATAAAGGTGCCTCCTCTCAGTGCCAACATGTCTCTACCTCCTGCTCAGAGGACACAAATATGCATCTAGTATCAGTCCCATTTGATCTCATTTGAATTTAATTACTTAATTTAAGCATTTTTCTTCTTCTTTCTTTAATCATGTAAGTCGTAATCCTTCAAGGAGAAATTGCTAATTTTTTTTCTGTCTTTGAAGGTAGAAGTAAGTTGGTATTTTGTGTGAGAAAGTCACTTTATTGGGACTGAATTTCACAGAACTGAGCTCTTTTCAAGTTGGTACAGAATGGAAGATTGAGGCATTTGATCCCCTTTAAATGTAAAACCATAGTCCCCTTGATATATGGCAAGGTTTAGTGGTTGCAAAAGGAGGGGGTAATGGTGTAATTACACCCTAATCTCAAAAAAGAAAGAAAGAAAGAAAGAAAGAAAGAAAAAGGAAGAAAGAAAGAAAGGCTGAAATAGAAAAACAAAGAAAAGCAAAACCAAGCCAAAACAAAAGTACCCCTACCAGAAAAGTCCACAAACTAAAACTCTATAACTGCAAACCCCACCACATAATAAGCACCACTAAACACTAACAAGAGGTAGCTAGGCAGAGAAGGATTGACAGTTTATTGTCTACTTCCAAGGAACATTTAGCTAAAGAACAGATTCTCAAAGGAGGACATTCTGAGTTTAATGTACTTTTGAATCACAAAAAAACAACAGGGCTGATCTGTTCTCCTCAGGTACTCGCCTCTTTTCCTTAGCCCAACATTTCTAATTTTTTGAATTTTTCTTTCTGGGAAGCCTTTTCCTGCCATTTTTTCCTCCTATGAGACAAGATGTTACTATGCAGCCCAGGTTAACTTTGAATTTACTACATGGCTCAGGCTGGCCTCAAATTTGTGGTGATCCTCCTGCCTCAGTCTTGAAAGTTCTGGGATCTCAGGAGCTTTTTCAAAGAAAGTAGACGTTTTAAAAAATGTACTGCCCCAATGGAGGCTGAAGGATGATCTTAAGTCTGAGCTCAATGATGTGGCCCGGCTCCCAAACAAGAATTTACCATGCACCCTTAAGGACTCTTATAAAGACCTGCAGATTGAAAAAGGCAAAAGTATAGTTGCAAGTAACTAAAAGAAGGTTCAACCAACAGAAGCTAAGAAAGCTGCTGATTGAGCCCTCAGGACAGTAAGATGTGTGGGAGACTGGAGCCTACATTTTCTATCTCTTTTATCCTTCTTGAGAGACACATCACAGAAATGGCGCATCAGTTCCTAGGAAGCCTCGGGGAAGCCCTTGCCCTCTCCTACTATTATCCCTTCCTATATATGAAGAAGGGGAAACAAAATAGATATCGGAGGTTGATCTAAGGAGGAAACTGAGTGGAAGAGGGGATGGGGAGGGGAGTTGTGCAGGAGGAGGATCATGTATAGGAAGAGCAGGGGAGAGAGAGGAGAGATCGGTTGGTGGGGGGCGGGGGCAATCTCTAGGACTTGCCAGAGACCTGGAATGGGGAGAGTCCCCAGAAGGTCTAACTGGGAGCCTCTAGCTGATTCCTAGCAGTGCAGGGATACAGATGCTGAAGTGGTCACTTCCAGTAGCCAGACAGGACTCCTAGTGGAAGGATAAGGACAGCAACTCACTCACGAAGCCTTTGACCCAAAATGTGTTCTGCCTACAAGATGTGCAGGGACAAAGACAGAGCAGAGTCGGAGGGAAAGGCCAGCCAATGACTGCCTCAAACTGAGATCCATCCAAGAGCAAGAACCAATACCTGATACTATTAATGATATTCTGTTGTGCTTGTAGAGAGGAACCTAGCATAACTGTCCTCTGAGATGCTCCACCCAACAGTCAATGGACAGAGATGCAGAAACTCACACCCGAACAGTATATAGAGCTTGGCGAGGCTTATGGAGGAGTTGGGAGAGAGATTGATGGACCTGAAGACGACAGGGACTCCACAGAAAGACTAATAGAGTCAACTAACCTGGACCCTTGGGGACTCCCAGAGACTGAATCACTAACCAGAGAGTTAGCATGGACTGGACCAAGCCCCCCTGCACATATGTAGCAGATGAACAGCTTGGTCTTCATGTGGATTCCCCAAGCAACTGGGGCAGGGGCTGTCCCTGAGCCTGTTGCCTGTCTGCTTGCATGTGGATCTTGCAGCCCTAAATGGGTACCCTAGTCTGGCCTCAGTGGGAGAGGGTATGCCTAGTTCTGCAGCAACTTGATGTGTGGTCTGGGGTAGGGTGTGGGAGGAGGAGTCGAGTAGAGGTGTGATGGGGGTGTGTGGAGGATTTGACTCCCAGAGGGAAGCTTCCCCTTCTAACAGGAATGGGGGGAAGACTTACTTGAGGGGGTACTGGGAGGAGAGGAAGGGATGACACTGTGTTATAAAGTGAATAGATAAATTTAATAAAAAAATAAAATATATCTGTGATGGTAGGTTATTTCAGAGCTTATGACCTGCCTGCCACAATGCCTGTGAAATAATGAGCTTGATTATTAATGAGAAGACAGAGAAGCAGATTACTGATAAATGTTCAAGAATCCTTAGTTGTCCTGGGACTGCCATGGCATACAGACAACAGGGTTACTTTAAAGGAAAATGAAGACTTAAGAGGCCAATAGTGATGAAAATGTAAAAAAAAAAAAAAAAAGAAAAGAAACCATTCAAATTAAATTAATATTCATATATATAATATGTGTGGATCAAATCCGCTCCCCCATGAAATTCCTCCCTTGATGTTTGTTCTTAATGCAAGTCAGCTGTAACTGGAGCCAAGCATGAAGGATTATGGCTAGGACTATGGAGCAGGTGAGCTTCTGACTTAATCATCAAGTGTCTCTCTTTTGGTGTCCTAAACCACTTCAACAGCCTTTTGTCATCAAGCCTGTGCTGCTAACAACAGCAGGAAAGTCACTTTTAGAACACTAGGTGGGTTAAATGCTTGATGGTGCTCCAGGTGACAGACAGAAAGCAGCAAATGGTAAGAGCTCAGGGGGAGACTCTACTAGTGGTTTTAACTTGCATTTTGACGACTTAAAGGATTTTAATCAAGCAGCTTAAGAATGGCTGTGTGGGCTCAGTAAACACACTAAATTAGGTTGGATTTTTTTCTCACTTAACTAGTGGCAAACTCAAGCCACTGCGTTATTGGAGGGGATTTAGCTTGAGGGGATTTATAATCGTTTTCATAGGTGGGCAGCCAAAGTAGTAAATATCATAAAACCTAAACTCCAACAGACTCCTATGTACAGGGACCATGAACTTAAGAAGCTGACAAATTTTAAGCAGAGATGACATTTAGTTTAACTATAACTTTACAAATTGTTTGAGATGGAAGGCTTGTTACATTTTTTAAAAGTATTTTCATCTGATCAGCTCATATAAAATTTGTAACCTATATGAAGATTACGTTTGAGCAGGAGCTTGTCAGTCATTGATTCAAAGTATTTTCTGATAGCAAGGGGAGGGGGAAGAAAAAGGAAGAGATGTATCAGGCAGACCATAAGAGAAGCAGATGTGATCTGCTCCCTGCATCAAGCCTAAAGCTCTAGTGGCCCTCAGCAGGCATTTCCTCCAGAAAATTTAATGTGTTAGAAAAAAGAGTGGAGCAGAAGTAAGATGGACAATAGGGATACAACTGCTGTGTGTTGGGAAACAGGGATTAAACTGCTTTATTGGCTGTACTCTATGAGATGTTTGTTGTCTGCCATTGTTAAGATCTGGAGAAAGGGATGAAGACTATTTAAATCAGGGCAGCAACAAGCAGAGTCACAACAGGACTCCCTCATTTCTTTATCCAGAATAGATGTACCAGTATGGGTCTATTGATTTGGACTCCTTGTCCTTGTGGAGCTGAGGGATTTAAAGACTCACTGAAGATAAACGATCATCCCGGAGCTGGATGAAGGCCCTGCAATGCTAAATTTGGTTGGGAATATTTCCCCACCCCTATGCTCAGAATAGAAGACTTTCATGTATCATTAATGCTCTCCCCTGGAGTCTATGTGTCCGTTCAGTAGAGGAGTACTTTTATCAAACCATCAGTCCTTCCTGCCAGAGTCCAGTGTAATCACCTGAAGATCAGCAATGAATGCATAGCATCTGATACTGGGTCCTTGCTTCTCCACTCTTAACTGGGAGGACAGATTGACTCTCTGCCTTTGTTAATGGAAAAGAAATGTGTCTTAGGATAGTGACAATCTAAGGTAATTTCTTATAGGCAATGAAATGTCATTGTAAGTAGTATCTGCTGAGTTGCCATTTCTCCTGGGAGGGAGGGAGAGTCTGGGACACCCAAGGACCATGACTTGGAATCCACATATACCAATCTCATCTTCATTCCTGAGCTTTCTGCTATTTTCCAAGTCAGAAGAACCAATTTGGATGATATCCTTCCTGGCCTTTCCCAAAGCAATCCCACGTCATCTTTATTCTTAATTCTAGGTGCTAAGAACATAAAGAACTTGATAGTGGCCCACTGGGAGGTTTCCTCTTCATAACTGGGGCTTCAATTTCCTTCTAGCCCATTTCTTGCCTTTTTTTCTTTTTCTCTTTCTTTCTCTTTCTTTCTTTCTTTCTTTCTTTCTTTCTTTCTTTCTTTCTTTCTTTCTTTCTTTCTTTCTTTCTGTTTTCTTTTAAATAAACCTTGTTAGGTCATATATCTTTTTGAGGATAGAACCTTCTAGCTATTTACATTATATTTTTAAATATTTCAAGAGATTACTAGAGATTAGTATTACATTGCCCTAGAGGGTACATAGAAATGTAATGAGTATCTTCGACCGAATCGCTCATAATCCAGCTAGAATGCAAACCTTTTACCCTGAAGCTGTGAAGAAATGACATATCTGACTGCAATAATATCAAGATTCCCATAAGCTGAGAAGCTTAGTGAGCTGAGCCAATGTAAACCAGTGGACAGAGCATTAGACCAGGCATACTGGTATTCGAGTTGCCAAAGTGTGATTTTTGTGCTATTGTCAAAATTTGATTTTTGCCACCACACCTCCTCCCTGCGAGCCATTTGAGCCGGAATGATTACTATGTGGCAGTGTTACAGAAATCCAGCTCAAAATCAAAATTGCTAAAAGCAGGTGGACAGCTTCAAGACCACAATGTTCTGAAGGGCTTACGTAATGGGGAACATTGTATGCTGCTGACGTTTGTTTCAAAAAATAACCTTCTTAGAGCTACAAGGTGCCCCAACATCAACTTTGATTTGAATTTCTTTAGAGGAAAAAAAATCAGGAATCTTCTGAAAAGAGACTAATTGACTTCTTTATTCTTTACGGAACTTAATTCCTTTTGACTTTTTTTCTTGAGGCTTCATCACAGATATAGAAATGTCTTTGGCAAAGCTTTCTTCAGCTCTGCCTTCCTTCATCATTTTCCTGCTCTGACCCATAGTACATACAAAAGGCATAGGAGCTATACTAGGAAGATGAAGCCGTGCCTATCTGTGTAGTTTTCCTGCTAAATACAAGTCATAGTTTTCCCGTTCTCCATCTTTTTGTTTATTAAGCACTCTGGGAAATCATCAGACAGTTTTTTCCTCCTTCTTTTTCTGAAACAACTCACAAACCACAAGAGGTCAGAACTGCCAGAAATATAAGCCTGTGTTTTCATCACCCCATCATTTCTATCATGTACAGAGATGTTGAAAAGTTTCTAATGGCAAAAGATTAAAACTTCTCCATGAAGATGAGGGTACATTTAGCTTATGCTATCCTCCTCTGACAGCAAGCTCTTCCTCCTAGCATGACAGGAAAGTCTAGTTTTTCTAGTCCTAGGTTTTTAGAGGAAAGTGTAGTTTGACAGTCTACTTCAGTGGATTGGTTTGCTGTCAGTTGTCCAGAATCACTTTGTATTATTCAGCTTAGAAAACATCAGAGACTTCTTCTAGGTCAGGAGAGGGGAGAGGATGCATCTTTAAGAGCCTTCCCCGGCAGAGAGAAAAGCTCTTCCCAGAGCAGCAGGAGAATGAGAGAAAGGTCATTTCAGAAATCTCACCTTTTCAAAATTGAGGAGATGAGGTCTGAATTACTAAACAAAGCACTCTGTATTTCTCAAATTCCCTCAGTTACAAATAGATGAAGTAGAGAGAGAAGGGGATGTGTGGAGATTAAACTATGCAGCAGTGAGGACATCCCAGAGGAGAAACCAAACACCATGAGAGTGCCACACTTCATCTGAACAATGTCAGGAAATCTCTTATCCTACATCACCATGCCTGACATCTTGCTCGATGCTAGGAGAGCATTGATCTATTTGCAGACTGTGCTAGGTTTCTTTGGAGATACTACAGGGCTCTGACCATTCCATTTTGATGGGCTGGTGAACTGATGGACTAGATCACATCAGATAACTGGAGCAGTATTAATTTATACCTCAATTTCTTGCCATGTTACTAAAGCATCGATAACTTCTCTCAAGAATGGCAAAGGCACCAAAAATATTTTATAATAAATTTCAAATATTATTCCAGATGGAATGGGCTCAAAACAACTTTTTCTATGGGATAGTATGGTGAACTCATTAAAAGCACATGAACCTCATGGATCCAAGCCACTGTGTTATTGTTATGGTCAGAGTGTTTGTGCCTCTCTTTATATGTTAAAATTGTAATCTGTAAAGTAATGTTATTAGGAAATGGGGTATTTAGGAAGTAGTTACTCTATGAAGCAGAACCCTCAAAAATAGGATTAGTGCTCTTATATAAGAGACTTCAGAGACTAATTGCCCCTTCCCTAATGTGAGGATGCAATAAGTAGGTACAATTTATGAGCTAGAAAGTTCATCATTACTAGACAATTAAATCTTTGATCATGAACTTCTCAACCTCCAGAATAGTGAGAAATCAATATCTGTTGTTTGTAAGCCACTAGTCTAATATACTTTCTTCTAGCAGCCTGAACAACTAAGACGGGCCCTGCAGGATATTTGGTCTTTGGAATGTGACTTCAGTTCTTAGCTTAAATAGTCTCACATATACAATGAGGTTACTAATGGAAATTCTTAAAAGGCATGTTGTGAAGATTAAGGTACAGAATGCCTGTAAAGTACTTAGCACAGTAGGTAGCAGCCAGTGAATACTCTATAAGTGCTAGCTAATAATAACGCAAAAATATTGCCTTATTTTTCCACCATGAGCTAACTTTAATGAATCTTTGTCAATCATTATTGTATACAGGTATTGATTCATTAGGGCAAAGAGTAAATTTACCTTATGTAATGTACTAAATGCAGGGAGAGCTATAGGCAAGACAATACCTTTTGAGTGTTGGGGAGATTGGGGACAAGAAAAAGAAAACATTGTCACCTGGAAAGTGAGAGACTAGTGTCATGTCCAAATGGTTGAGAGTGGCTTAGGGTCCTCAGAAATCAACTGAGTTGTCTGTCCCTCTCTGGAAGTGGAAAACTTCTTTTTCATCTCTCAGTTCACTTGTGTCTCATCTGCAACTCAGTCCTGCCCAGTTCCCAGGGCCAACCTTGACCTAAGACAGGTGGTGATTGGCTCCAGCCCCACAGATGGAGGCGGGGGTTCTAGTTACTGTGCTGTTTGTCTGGCAAGAGGACAGTGTCCCAGTTTTGATACCTGGGGCCCAGCCTCATTTTAAGCCTCAGTTCCCATTCTGTGTCCTCATTTTTAGAAATAAGCTCCTTCCTTTATCTGGTTTCCAAAGGCCTATTCTAAAAACATATTAAGTGACCCCAGTAGTCTTTTCTGCTTGAGTGACACCCTATTTGTGCTGGCTACCACTGGAGTCATTTTCGTAATCCTCCATCCAACAGATACATGGGTGTTTTCTTCTTACCAACTGTGACTTTCTCAGCACACATACATCCAACTCATTTATCTTCTCAATATCTGTTGTCTAGACAGGTACCAATCATAGCAAGTGATTCTTGTTTAGGAATTACTTGTTATGATAGGACTAAATATCTTCTGGTATTTAGATCTGAACTTTGGTTCACTAGAGATTGGTTTATGAAATGAGTCATCCTGGTGGCCAATTGTACCTATCTTCATGTACTTCATTGTTCTGCCTAAGATCTGATCTTCCCTGAGACCAAAACCACTTAAGACGTAGTCACAGGGAGCTGTGACAATACCACTGTAGTCTTTCTCAAGTTTTATCCTGTTGTTTTAAAGTGGGGAATTGCAATAATGCAGATCTGATTTGCTAATGTAAAACTTGAGGTAGGGATACAGCTAAATGATAGACAGATGGTAAAAAGTCTTAACTAAGGTAATAATGTTGATGATTGGGATGAAGAGTGCATTTAGATTTGAAAGACTGGTTCATTAGACACAAGGGGACCAATGAAGAAAGCTGGCGATACTGTTAAGGAACTACATGGGTAGGTGGCTCTGGTACCTGATTTAGTGAAACACAGAGGGGATAAGAAATAGACTCTATGAGGGCAGATTATGTTTAATGTGGCAAAGTACATTCCTTCAATTTTATTTTTCTTTTTGTAAAATAACCTTGTTGCTCAAAGGATGCTACTGATAGTCTCCCTTTCCTGACCTCAACAGCATGAGAAACTATTTGTTTTTACAAACTGATAAAATCTCTGAATTCTGATAATCTTGAGATTGAACATTAAATCCCCCCATTTTCTTGTTAACTGAAAAGCATAGAAATAGATAACAGTAGAAGTGAAAATACTTACTCCATAGACAAGTTCCCCAACCATGCCATTCCATATTTTAGTCTCTGGATCCCTTGCGCCATATTTCCATCACCGACAATGGACAATTTGTATTTGATTCTTACGTGTTTGGCTATTTCATAGGCTAAATCGACACAATAGCCTTCATAGCGCTCATTTCCTTCCAGTTGCTCATGATTCTTTTTATACATTACATATGGTGATTCCTTAGAGACCAGAAAAAATGAACAAAAGATTACTCTTATCCATTTTTTTTCTAAGACGTGGTAATGTAATAGGAAGACACTTTCCTCTCTGTTTCTATTGAGGCTTGGTGTATGGAAACGAAATTGTGACTTAATAAGGAAAGGAGCCTCAATCAACTATTCTTGGAGTCATGTATTCCTTGGAGCCCCTAACTGGTGATTTAATGACATAGAGAAATATTTAAGATTTTTTTCCCTCAGAATTTGAAAGCAGGACTACTTTCCATCAGTAAAGTCTTTTGATGTAGTCGAATTGGAAAGTACTATCTCCTTTGGTACATAAAGAGGATTTGCCTTTGATTTCTCAAGATGTATTAGGTAGGGGCTACAGCCAGCTCAGGCAGGCCATAGGGAATCACTACAGTCCTTATGAAGCTAGAATGTCTGACTGGCTCTTTTTTCCGTCTGAGGGCTATATACAGTTCTTAGGATAAAATGAAGAAGAGAAATTGATACATGCTGTTTAAATGCCATACTTGTTTTTACCTGAGGGACATATTTCATTAAAAAAAGACAGCTTTTGGGAAACCATTTGGAAATGATACTACCCTATCACATGTCTATAGTGTATTGTATTTTGTGGAATACTTCTACATAACTAGTTGTGTCTTAAAATGGTCCTAAGACACAGGTTAGAGGTTATAATTATTTATTTCCATTCTATAAATTGCAAAAATAAAAATCTGAGGATTAGAAAAATTGTGACTTGCACAGTTATACAATGGAATGTTAGATTCAATATTAGAACGTTAACTGATTTTCTTTTTTCATACAACAACCCTAGACAATGAAGAATTAGACTTCATATCATGGTGAAGCACCATTGTTTTAGGGGAGAAGTGTAAGAGGACAATGATATGTAAAATTGTTCCTCATTAATTAATTAATTAGTTAATTAATTAATCCCCATCTTGTTCTCTGTCTTTCCTTTCTGAGTATATTGCAAATGAGCCATGTTACTTATGCAGAGGAGGGACAAGTTGCAGGGGTCGGTTCTCTCCTTTGCCTATATATGTTCTGGTCATCAAATTCAGATCATTAGGCTTGGTGGCAAGCACTTTTACCCACTGAGCCATTCCCTCCATCCCTCTTTTCTGCCTTTTGATTTTCTTGTAGACTCTTCACACATACTTGAGTCTGGCTGATTATCCACCTCTTCTTTCCCTCCACACTTACATCAACCACTTTGGATGATTCTGTCCACAGTATTTTTACTTTCATGTTGATATCACCTGTGATCAACGTCCCCACACCCATTAATCCCCCCATTAATACTCTTTGCTCTCATTACTCCTGTATTTGACAACTGGAAATTAGCATCTGAATATGAGAGTAGTAATTGTTTTCTTTTCAGACTACTTAGTATAATATTTTCAAGTTCTGAAAACTTTCCCAGAAATTATATAATATAATATTTCTTTATGAATGAATAAAATCCCATTGTGTATAATGGCATTTTGTTCATCACAGAGAGGTGCTTGAGGGTTCCTGAGCAGCTGTTGTGTTAGAACTTCTGCATGCTTAAACTCAAGGCTGGCTGAATAATATTTTTAGACCTGTTCTAAATACTTAGAACTGAATAATACTTTTAGGAATGCTGCTCAGAAAGCCTCCCTACTGTGTGCCCACACTTACCAGAATGGTAGTTACTACGATGGTCCGATTCTCTGAGGACGAGCTGTCATTGCTGATTTGTTGATCTGAGAAGGGCACAAACCTTTCATACTCATTCCAGTAACCAGCCTAGAAAGAACAGACATTTGATCCGATTGCCCATTTTTCTCTCAAGAAATACTAAGTGGATTTTAAGGAGCTTGAGATTTACAAGGATTGATACCCTGTTTCTGTGTTTTTTTTACTGCCTTTAGGACAAAAAGGATACACACAGAGGTGTGCTTGCTATTCCTTTATCTCGAGGATTCCTTTCCTCACTTCACCTTTACTGACAATTCTGCAAAATATTTGAGCCTGCTGTGTAATGACTACTTTTTCTATCATTAAATCTTTACAGCAGATAAATGTTTGGAATTGCAGAAAGCTGATATATAGGAGTCAAAAGCCAGTTAGTAGCTGGTAGATATGATCCAAGATAGTTTATATTCTAATGGTTTATCATATGGCTACGAAATTCCTCTTATGTCTAACTCAATTGTTAGGGAGGTAGAAGCTAACTGGCCATATACAATTCAGCTTTGAAGAAAGGTATTTTGTCTCAAGTACTTTTGGTGGTGTGTTGGCAACAACCTACTTTCATTCTTTTGTTGTTGTTGTTGTTGAGAATTCTGTGTGCCTAGGAAGATTCTGTTTAATACCATGCTAAAAGTTTGTGATCTCTTCTCTTTGTTTAGAAAAATTGTTAATAACTTGTGAGTCTACTACTTTTATAGGGCTTTGAGGGTCATCCTCTTTAATAACATATGGTTGGATCATTCTGATTATAAAACTTTATGTATCTTATCTCTGTTCTTCAGGAGATGGAGAGAAAGAAACACCAAGTGGGGATGTCTTTGTATATTTCCCACCTTTGGAGAGACATTTCTCTTATTGTCTATGTTGGCTACTTACTTTTCGAGAGCCCGAGACTTTCATTTCATACACATCAATGGTATAATTTGTCCTACGACCGTAAGTATCAATTGGATGTTTCCAGTCATTCCTTGTACTTGCACCTGGTAAAACGGCAAAAGGCAAAAAGTTAAACTAGCTTTTACATTGTCAACTCCAGGTCTCTAGGATGAAATCTTAGAGGATTTTCATTTCAGGTCATTGAATTCTATCTAGCAGATCAAGTCTTCATAGAACTTTATTAACAACGTGTTCTTGGTATGCTTTTAAGTTATGAAACTTTAAGTAGGTATTAGAAGTGGTTACCTGTATAATGTAGTGAGATGGCTCTAACTAGTGTTTCAATGACTTGAACATTTCTAGTAGTCCTTTCTTAAGAATATACTTTAGGCTGAAATAGGTTAATGTATTATTCTGCATTATGAGTTTTTTGTGGGCTATCATTGTGTCTAATCTTCATATTTCCAATATTTGAAAACAATCTGGTTTCTACAGCATTACTCAGTAATCCTAATCTGTGAAATGGGGAATCTCAGAAGTACCTATTTTTCAAAACTATTTAGTTGATTAAATAAGTTCCAAGTAATGCCTGGCATGTAGTAAGCATCACAGTGCAGTCTAACTATGTTACCGTTTATAATTATTTGTTTATTATTCTGTGTGTATAATATGAATATATGTAAATGCATTTATGTGTGTGCTACAGTGTATATGGGGGTCAGAGGACAATTTTCAGGAGTTGATTCATTTCTTCCCCTGTGAGATCTTCAGATTGACCTCAGGTCATCAGGTTTATGCCTCAAGCACCTTAACCCAGGAAATCTTCTTCCCAGCTCCAATCTGAATTAATTACCAAGCAAAGTGACTTTAGCTATTTATTTGAGACGGTTGCACATTTATGGACTTCTACCATGAGAGAAGCAGCCTTTCCCTCTTATTTAAACTATGTGCCAAGGTACAGACAGGTAGCAGAGAGCATGGATGCCATGGAGAGATAGTTCAAAGACTGATAAAAATTTGTAAACCTCAAGGAATCAGGAACATAGGATGCTCTATAACAGAGACAGAAGTGCCGGAGCTCCATTTTTGTTTTGGGATGCCGAATTCAGAGCCTACCTATAGCACAAGGGTTCCTGGTCATATGAAATCAAAAAGCCACATATACTGACAGATTTTCTTTTCTGCTCTACAGTTTAGAAATATCAAATACAGACTGCTAGTCTATCTGGATGTTTCACTTCCTGAGTAAGGGTCAGAGACTTTAAAGAAAAAAATCTGATTTTTTTGTTGTTATTTTAGAATAAGCTGACAAAATATCTTTCCCTTCATTTATAGAAAATGACAAGCTAGTAAACAAGTCAGGGGCAGTAATGGGATTATATTGCCAAGGGGAAAATTGATATTAAAGCTTTGGGAATAGTTTTTAAAAGAAGTAGATTTCTGAGTACCAGTAGGAGACCATGGAACTGCTTTGATATGGCAATTCCATCCAACCCAGAAAACATAAGCACTAAGCTTGCAGATCACATGAGATGATAGTTCTAGGTAAAGAAATAGGACTTTATTGATGAAACTGATGCATGTTGTGATGTCTGTTTGAACTGAGACAATTGCATAGAAGTCCTTCACTGCTGTACATACTCAGGCCTTCAAGTCTCATTAAGAATTGCACATTCCAAAAGACCCAGGTTATCTGAACTTGACTTATGAACTGGGCAATCAACAGGTGTCCTAGAGATGCCAGCCTCATGATGCAAAGTCTTCAGTGGGTAGGGATAGAACTGGACCACCACTCTAAGTGAAGTCTGTTTTTAAGGATATAGACTAGTATTGAATGTGAGTGACAGCTTCCCATTACCTCATCTAGAATCCCTCTTTAATTCAAACAGCCTTAATGTTATTTAACTATCATTTTAATAATCTATATCTTACTAAGTGCAGAATGGATGGCATGGCTTTATATTTATTTAAACAGGCCCCATACATGCCTCTATCTAAAAACAGTGGTTTGGTTTCCAGATTCCTTTGGAGGAAGAAAATGATTTATTGAGAAACAATGATACACTAGTCACAAGGAAGGATGCTTGTATATCATGCAATCTCATTTTTAATGAACTTTAGTAAAAAGGAATTTTTAAAAAATGTAATAAAACCAGGTTTATTTTCAGTCATTTTGAATAACACTGCTCTGAGGGACCATATTCTTTTGGAAACGCCATTGCTTTCTAGAATAGAACTAAGTTGGTCTTTAAAAAGAGTTGAAGGATCCCTGTGGTCAGGTGATTGGCCATTAAGGCCTGGGAAGGAAGATGACTTATTTAGCCTGTCCCTTGAACTTATCAGTGAGTTAAACATACAGAAATTTTTCTTTGTGACAGGATGGTTGATCCTATTAATTTATAGCCAAGTTTGTTTCTTATTTTTTATTCTGGTGGCCCCATTTCTACTTGGGGAAAGTGGTGGCTTATGTTATGAATGGCCAATCAATTAGAAATGCTGGCTCTTGCCCACGAGGTTTTGTTGATGAAAACTCATTTTGATTCACTCTGAGGCAGTTTTATATTTCACTCATCATTATGTTCCACCTGACAATACAAATCTTGTAACTGCTAGGAAGGTGGAATTTAATTAGCTGCTCTTCAAAATCATGCACCGCTGCTTCCATAATACTACACTTGGGGCATCTGTTAGGGAATTGACACAATGACATAAAAGTCTACACAGTATGAGAATGGCTCATATCTCTTTCTTGGAGAGAGACACAGTGGCTATTAACCACTTTGGACTGAATGCATCCAACTTGGCAAATTAAGGCAGCAGTAAGAGAGCCAACTATACAAAATGGTGTACGTTATGAGGCTGTTCGTGAGTCTTCATTGCTGAGTTGTGCACAGAATTATCTTAGGATGACCTATCTCTTTGTTCATTTGGATGTCCCAAACATCAAGATAATTAGTTGGAAAGAAGAGATTCTTGTACTCTTGGAGGCTCATTTTAATGCATGCAGGGACATGTGGCAGGCATAAAGTTAAATATTCAGGAAAGAGCTCTTGCTTGGAAAGCTGCAATGAATGGGTGATATTGCTCCTAGTGTAAATAATGGAATCTGTTCAAAGGACACTGCTTGAAGCCTTAAATGATCTCCTACCCAGTAAATACTAAAAACAAGTGACCTATTTGATCATCTATCCATTGATTCGTTGTAGTTTTCTTTAGGCTTTTTCTTTGTGGCACTGGGCAAAAGCCTCTTAAGTAGGTCTAGAAATGCACCATGTTCCTGCAGTCTACCATGCAGAATAGAATAAGTGTTCTTGTTGACAACAGAAATACTATCACACTGGCTCAGTTTCACAATTCATTCAGGCTCCTAATTTGTCTGATGAGCCCAAGGATGCTGCTGTCCATTGTAATGCCTATCTTGAAGTTAGGATCATTTAAAAAAAAAATCACAAATCTTCATAGGAAATGTCATATTTATAGAAGATATGTTATTTTGAAGCTACTTATTAATTCAATCTATAATTTTGGAGGGTACCAAGTTTCATTTACCATGTACCAAAGCATAGAACCAAAGATTTACTTGCCCTAAATTTATTTTTTTTCAAACTTCACAGCAGAACTTTCTATTGGTGGAATTCTAGATTTGGGCGACTATCCACACATATCTTTTCTGCACAGCCTGAGATGCTGTTTCTTTAGGACTGAGGTCTCCCTTTTTGTGTCTTTCTAAGGCCCATCCTCCCCAACAAGCATTGTCCTTACCATTTTCAGAGCTCTCTCGATATCAATTCCTTGACTCCAGGGCACAGCAGGATTGGCTAAGCAGTCTCCAGCACTGCCTCTGCGGGATACATCCACTCGCTGCCTCCTCAGGTATCGGAAGGCTTCTGCTATGACCAGTATTGCATCGTGTGTCAGTGCAGATGTATACTAAAATAAATGCATGAAAAACAAGATAGCATGACAAATGACATCCTCCAAGCTTGCCTTGTTCCTTGTGCTTTTCATTCGCTTCCACCTTTTGCTCTGCAAAGATATCATCCTAATTATTTGAATTCAAAATTCTCTGTGGGCAAGCCTGATTTTGATGCATTCAACAATGATGCCTCTTACCTCATGTGTGCACATGTTAGGGTTATTAAGATCAAATGGCTCAGGGGAATCTCTTTCTTTGCTCTCAATAATGTTTCATATTGAGTGAGTATAAAAGGCTTGGTATTTGTAAGAGAAGAAATGCATGTGATGTTAAAGGATCACATGTATAGATTAGAGAGGAAATAGCATAACCTAAAGCAAGGCTGAGTTATTGCTGTTTGTAATAGAAAATTCAGATCTGCTGTTTACTTAGGGGAAAATGGAAATAGCTAAGTTAGACAGCTTGAAATTAATTTGGAAGGAAACATTAATCATTTCTGTCTGGACCACGTTTGAAGCAAGCTAGGACCTCTGGCCAGCAATAAATCAGTTTTTGTTTCCCAGGGGTAGCAAAAACCAAAGATGCTTTTCAAGTGTCAAAAATTACAATCGTTATTGAGTTTTAAAACTGATAACGTTGACAATTTGTAGGCAATGTTTCATGATGCTACCTCTCTCAGGCAAGAACACTTTACTTTCTGTTCCTTGTATACAGTGACATGTTCCACTAGGGATGCTGCTAGTCACTTAACACAAGGGATTTGATTATCTGCAGTTTGAAATGGTGGATGTTTTTCCATTAAATGAATCAACAAAGCATGATTAAAATAAGCTGGCCACTGTTTTGCAAGGGTGATGAATACTTGTAGAATATGTAATCTTATTGACTTTTTAAAATGTAGCAAAATGTCCTAAGGGGAGTTCTCACTATATAAAAGTCTGTCCAAATACAATTGAGAATGAATACATTGTTTGTCTCTACAACTATGAATTTACTTTTCTCTTGTTATTTTTCTTTCAGAGGCAACTCATCAAGTATGACTATAACTGGAACATATTTTCTTTCATGAAGAAAAATCATTGTGTTTGCCCATCCTAGCACTACCTAAAGCCAACAGAGTGGTGATTTTCCTTCACACCAACTGCATGAATTGTCACTAGTCTTAATGCAATTCTTCTAAAGCTGTATTAAAAGAACTGTTTAATTTTGTACTTTATTCAGTTTCTGTACGCATGCATGAGATTGTCCAGTCAATCAAAATAAATCATAAAAATAAATATTTATGATTTATAGATTAAACAGCATCTAGATTTTAATTTCTAGATGATTTTTCCAACTCTATATATTCTATATCAAGTATTAAAATAGGATCTTTGATTGATTCAATACAAGGTTCAATACTTTTTATACTATTTGTACGGTTTTACTTATAAGACTGAGCATTTTTTTTGTAGTAAATACTAGCACGTTTCATGCACACACTCATTATTAATGAGTACCTGAGATGATTTTCATTATCTTTTCTAGAAGTTATACATCTTCAGAACAAGGATAATCTATACTGCAGTATTTATCTTTATATCTTTATTTTTGTTCATTTTCTGTGTCTAATATTGTGTTTATAAAATTGTTGAGAACACTTAAAATAATGAATAAATGTATCTTTGTCTTATATAGTTGCTAAATTGACACATCCAAAGCAGCATGGTTAGGCAATTTCATGGGAATACAAACTTTTATAAATTCGCCTAAGTAAAGCATGAGAAATCATACCAGTTTCGTACATCAAAAAAGATTTGATTATAAAGGATTCCTCACTGGGAATGTGACCATCCTCACCAAGACAAATTAGAACATCTGGTCTGAGCAAGGGGCAGGATGATTTAAGATGGAAGTGCCCTGGAAAACTCTGGCACATATAATCTGTATTACAGTCATACAATTAGCTTCTAACTAGTGAGTGACTTTATTGAATTATGAAATTATGTCTAGCTCACAAGTTTTCTAGAGCATTTCAAGTGTTTAAAAGTTTTACTTGTATTTACTTGTGCTAGAACTTTATAGGTTCTGATGTGACCTGTTCAGAGTAGTACGGAATACATCTCCTCCTCATCTAGCTTTCCTACTGTTCTCTACCTTCCTCAGTTTCCCTTTTTAAGGGGGAAGGTTTTTAACATACTTGATTCTTCTTACATCACGGTCATTGTATCATTGTATGCATTTTTACTATAGAAGCAAAAAAGAATTAAAATCTAGTTTTATGTTTGAATTGGTGTGCGGAGGCAATCAGTAATATATATTCCTTCAAAAATATATATTTGAACATAAATATGTTATATATATTAAGAAACCTTTGTGTAGCACAAATAATTTCCACCTAATTTATCTGTTTTAAAATCATGAGTAAATAATAGATTTTCTAACCATAGGGAACACATATGAAAAATGTGCACTCTAAATATGACTTTCTGCTTTTAATATTCTTATCTTGATTTTGGGAAAATGAGTAACTTAGGTAATCTAATTATTTTTAAAGACACTTTTGTAGACAGGTAACTATTTCTGTTCAATATTTCTGTACATATAGGTAATACATATTCTATATTAGAGACTAAGTCACTTGGGTGTTCTGAGATTCATGGAACTTATTATCATGGGGCAATCACATAAATAATGTAAAATCCAATTTTCTGTTTTAGACTATCAATCTTTACCTATTCCTACTGCCTCTACCCTTTGCCTGATTCAGGTTCTTGTAATAGTGTAAATTACTATGAAAATATTAGAAATGAGATTCATTTAAACATTAAGCTAATTTATTTTCAAACACTAGATTTTTTTTTTACAAGATCTATTTTCTATAGTTTACTTGGGGGTTAGGTTATACTATAGTATCAGTTGCAGCTGATTTTATAGTTTAAGAGTTGTTGAATCATGTCTGAGGGAAGAACACTTGATCACAGAATGGTTGTAAGTATATAAAGGGCATATTGAAAAGCTCTGGAAAGCTGGCCTTCATTGTCTGTGTGTCATGGAGCATTACCTTTAGTGGTGCATTCTTGGCTTCAGGGAATTCCCTTTCATCCAGTCTCACCCAGCGCTGTATGAACTGCTGAACCATTGGGTTTTCATTGTTGACAATCTGGAAACCTGTAATGTTGGCTCCCCCATGCATGACTCTTTCCAGTAAAATGTCAGTAAAACCCTGGAAAGACAGTGAAAAGGATCATGACTGTGAGAGACATACGTTTCTGGTACATTTATTTGTTGGAGTGTAAGGATGAAATCAAAGATTTCTTCCTTAGGATTACTTATTAGCAATAAAGAAACCAATTCTTAGGCACCATGTCTTTGAAAGTACAAACAAAATTGAGAAAGGGTGCATGCTTCCATTTTTCTGTCTGTGACTGATGGCAGGTTTTGCTTTTAAGCAAATATTTTGTTTCATTTACCTGTATTTTTTCAGTCTTCTTACAGAGAGTTCAAATATAACACTATGTGACAAGAGAATGTTGAAGATGTTTGACCATAAGAAGTGCTAGAGAAAATCTTTTCTTCACCTTAACATGCTGAGCAGAGAAAAGTGTTTCAGATTCTTGTGATGAGTATTTAGACATTTGTGATTCACAGAAATACCAGTGAGTGAAGCTGACAGCTTGCCTGTATATGATGGCATAAACCCAGGGTGCGTCTCACATGAATCCATAAATGAGTCTTGACATCTGTATAGCATCCACCATTTGCTCCTTCACTTGCTCTGGTTACCATCTGGTGTCTCTGTCACCCAAGTACTTCAAAGTGCTCTCCCCAGGGTTCACACCTAAGCCTTTTCCACACAGGCATTGCCAACTCCTTTGGGTATTACTGTCTTCTGGGATACCCTGCCCAGGAATTGCTGCTACTTCTGTTGGATATCGGTCTCCTGTGCTTTGTTGCTCATGTGTCAGAATCCTTAATGAATGGATGCCAGCTTTCTATATCAATGGGAGGGAAGGTGGGGAAAATCTCAGAGGAGATGGGGGAGAGGAAACCATAATCAGAATATATTGTATAAAAAAACCCTATTTACAGTAAAAGAAAAAAATGTGCTTAGAGACAGCAGACTTTTGTGGCAGTAAGAAGGAAAAAGATACTAGCATCTGGGAATTTCCTTTATTTTTCAAATATAGGAGTTGGTTAGTTCTGAGTCTTCCTCCAACATAGCTGCTACCAAAATTCATGTGAATAGCCTGTGTACCTTATTGTTCTTGTGTTAAAAAAGAAAACAAGAAACAGACATTAGAAAAGAAAATAGATTTATTTACCATTTGGGAAAATTGTAAAGAGAAAAATTGCACAATGTATCTGTGGCAATTTTACTGCTTATAAAAAAAGTCAAGAGACAAAAATTGGAAAATATATTGATTTTTCTGTGGAAAAAAAAAGAAGAGGTCATGAATTTAAGAGGAAGGTGAAGGAGAAAAGAGAGGAGAGGGAAGGGGTAGAAGTAATGTACATACAGTACTTATGTATCAAATTCTTCTAGAGAACAAACATTTTAAATTTAAATTAAAAAAACAAAAAGAAACAGGAAGAAGCTCCTCTCTTCTTTAGATTATCGTCAGGATTTTGTGTGTGTATATGTTTACTTGTTTATGTGTTCATGTGTTTGAATTCGTGTAGCATATGTGTGCACATCTGTGTGGAGACCAGTGGTTCGTGTTGAATGCTTTTCTAAATTGCTCTCTAATTTCTTCTTTTCTTCTTCTTCTTCTTCTTCTTCTTCTTCTTCTTCTCTTCTTCTTCTTCTTCTTTTCTTCCTTCTTCTTCTTCTTCTTCTCCTTCTTCCTTCTTCCTTCTTCCTTCTTCCTTCTTCCTTCTTCCTTCTTCCTTCTTCTCCTTCTCCTTCTCCTTCTCCTTCTCCTTCTCCTTCTCCTTCTCCTTCTCCTTCTCCTTCTCCTTCTCCTTCTCCTTCTCCTTCTCCTTCTCCTTCTCCTTCTCCTTCTCCTTCTCCTTCTTCTTCTTCTTCTTCTTCTTCTTTTCTTCTTCTTCTTCCTTCTTCTTTTTGAGGCAAAAATCTCTTGATAAAGAGCTCCTTGACTTGGGTATGTTGGCTAGCCAATTAGTTCTAGGGTTCTCCTGTCTCTTCTAACTCCCTTTTACCCACACTTGGATAGCAGGCACTCACCCCCAGGCCTATCTTTTCTACATGAGTTTTAGGGACTCAAATTCAGGACCGTATCTATAACTTTTTAAACTAAGCATGCTGTCTTCCAGCCCAGTCTCTCACCTCTAACACTTCAGTGTAAGAGAATTTCAAATACACAGAAACTTGGAAAGCAACATGCAGTGAACACCCTAAAGTCGATATTCACATTTTACTATTGATGCTCTCTGGTCCACTAGTTCATTCCATTTTTGGAATATGTTTCAAACAAATTAAGTGGTAAGTAGGTGCAGATATTAGTGTACTTTAACCCCAAAGATTTAACACCAATGTCAATAGCTATAATTTTCTGTTTATACAGTATTTTCTCCCTTCCTTTTTGTATTTGTGGTATAAATATGTGTTCATGTGGGCATGGACATGTGTACATACAAGTAAATGTGCATACATATGTGCATGTTATCTTTCCAGACTTTTTTCTTTTATTTTTTGAGGGAACATTTATATCTAATGAAACGTACAAATTTTAAAAGTATACTTGATGTGTTTTGATAAATGCACATGCCTATATTATCCATATTCTTATACATTCTTTTATTTTCTATTTTTGCACTTTCTTCCTTGTAGTGTGATAATCACAAAGAAGCAGGTTTATATCTTTAAGTGCATATATTCATTAATATTCATAAACTGAGCCACAAATGTAACCAGTTCTCAGAAATGCCCCTTGTGTCCCTCTCCAAACACCAACCCCAAGTTCACATTCTTAATTTTAGAGCTCTTAAAATAAATCAGAAAATGGTCTTAGAAAAGATTTTAGTGAGACACTTTCTCAGTAATTAGTTAGAACCCCTATCATCTTCCTTTCATTGTGAGATATGAATTTAAGGAGATTGGACAAGGAGCCAATTAGTTTGGTTTGCATACTGAGAATCACTCCTCCTTTCTAATAACCACAAGGCATCTTAAAGTTAATATTAACTTGTTGTGATGAGTTTTCTCCTAAAGGATCCCTTTATGAGAGATACAAAGACAATATTTTCTCCAATTTGCTAACCCCATACTAAAATCACCAGAGAAACAAGCTTGTGTATAAAACCTAGCAGAGGCTATCATTGCTATGAAAGTCTATTAATCCATTCTCCACTTCCAAAATAAAGAAAAATAGAAAACAGAAAATATTGGTTTAATTAATAGCTTCAATTTTACTAAGTGAAAACACTGGGAAGTAACAGATACTGCACAAAAAAAAGCCAACTGCTTATTTGTATGCTGTCATGGGTAAAGGGTAAGGTCTTTGATGTCTTCCTTAGGTAGGTGAACCAGTTTTCACAGTAGTCATATTGGGGGTAAGGCTTTTAAAATCTGTCAAAAGATGTATCAAGCAAATGATCATTAAATACATGGATGACAAAATGGTTCAATAAAATGGTAGAGGGTCAGTGGCAGAAGACAGCTGAGAAAGATTTTGATGCCTCCTGCTCTGCCTTCTCTATTTGTCCCACTTACAGAAGAATTGTTCTATTTCTAAAATGAATTGCTACAGTCTATCATTGTGTACAGTAGGTAGACTATAAACATGGAATGGCAAGACTAGGAGTACTGGGTATAGACTAAAAGGCAAACACTGCTAGACTCCTACCTTCCAAATTTTTAGGCACTATGTTTTATCATAATTTGTAGTTAGATTATTGTGTGTGTCATTGGGTTGAACACTCGCAACCTTTCATAGTGTTTTTGTTGGCTTAAAAATCATTGTAAGGACACTAAAAAAAACCAGGATAATCATAAACACATAGAGTGTACAAAAAGGATCAAATGATGGTTGAAGGGAAGGTTGTGATAAGATAAGGAAGTTGGAGAAAGGAAGTTGGCTGGTAACTAGCTCACTTTATCCACCTATCTGATTAAGACATTGAACATTATGAGTGTTTATATCATTCTTCAAAATTCACTCCTTGCTTGACTACACAGAGGCCTTAAATTTGATTTTGACACCAAGTCTATCTAAAGACTGTGTATGACCATAACACAATAGAAGAGACTGTCAATACTTTGACTGATAAAAATAAAAGATGAAAGACACTTGAAATACTAAGTTTGGAGATACACATTCTCAATAAGGCAAGGGGAAGACTGAGTCCTGGTCCATATTCATCTGTTTTTTTCTCAGTATCGTAAGGAGTATAACTAACCACAGTTCTTACCAAATTTACCTCTAAGAGTTGCTATAAAATGGTACTAAGTTGAGAATGAAGCCATATATATTTAAAATTCTCACAAATGTAAAAATCAAGACTGCTTACTTAGTGAGGAAAATCAAGAGAGTAGTGTCAGTAGTAGAACAAGGGGAGCTCAGAGAGAGGGGCAGGACTCAGCTAGACCCTGGACTAACTTCATTCAGATTCAACTTGGCAATGCAGCCACTGTTTTTCTTTTCAAACTGCTGTCTTATATTGTGAGACACTGTCATCTCTGAGAATTGAACCAAGCCTCATTTTGCCAAACGTTTACCTATAATGTTGACAAAGAGATGATTATGATCACTTATCAATGACGGAAAGATGCATCAAGATGGAGGAAAAAAGAGGACCCCAGTTCTCTCTTTCTTTTTTTAAATTGGAACTTTTATTTACATTTCAGATGTTTTCCCTTACCCCTTTCCCCCCTTCCCTCCCAGGAACTCCCTATCCCTTCCTCCCTCCTCTGCCTCTATGATGGTGTACCCACACCCACCCTCCCCAGTACCTCACCTCCCCACCCTCGAATACCACCCTAAGGTTTAGGTTCTCAGTTAAAGGCAGGAGATATCTGGCTCCTGAGACTCTTTGAATAACATTCAAAACACTTAGGAAAATATCCATTTCTGTATTTCATTCCATAAGATGCTCACTGCCACTGGGGTGTAAGATTGGTGTGAATCAGGGGCTGGAGAGATGGCTTAGCAGTTAAGAGCACTGGCTGCTCTTTCAGAGGTCCTGAGTTCAATTCCCAGCAACCACATGGTGACTCACAACCATCTATAATGGGATCTGATGCCTCTTCTGATGGGTCTGAAGACAGCAACAGTGTACCCACATACATAAACTAAATAAATAAGTCTTAATAAAGAAAAGATTGTCGCTAACCTATAAAAGCAATATTAAAGACAGTGATAACGGACAGGAATCCAGACAGCGCCCAGAATAAGTGAGTAGGACAATGAAAAGTTTTAGAGGGAGGATGCAGTGGCAGGATGAGGGAAGTTAGGAGGAAGTCTGATGCAGAGCCAGGCACTGGATGGTAATAACTCATAATTTCCCTTTATTCCATCATTTAAAGGAGTTTCACTTGCCCAGAATGCTTGCTAAATTTTACTGCTTAAGTTTGTCTGTCTGATCTCATAGTAAAATGTGAGTATATCAAAAGGGAGTCTCTTCTAAATCTCTGGAGAGATATTAATTTCATAGAGATGATAACAACTCCCATGTGAGAAAAGGAATAAATAAAAATGGTATATATCATTTAAAAAAGGAACTTATAACTGATATCTAAGTGGCAAAAGTGGTCTGGTTTTATGGCTTACCCGTTTCTACCCTAACACGTATTCAAATATGTTGTTTTTATATTACACACTGCTAGATTGAGCTGCTGACATTTGCAATTAAAATCCCAAGTAACAAAGAGACTTCATTGTCTGGAGAAATTTAACAAAGAAAGCATTATTAAAGAGGTTACCCAAAATTATCTACATGGGAAGAGAGTGAATCAACAGAATAACGGAATGATAAGACAGGTTTTTTTTTTTCTACCATGATTCAAACTACTGTGTTTCTGATCATATTCTCTAGATTGCATTTTGACGTGTGTGTGTGTGTACAGTGTACAAATACAGAAAATAGACTAGATTATTTGGATAATTTATACATAGACATTAATATATGGGAGCTATAAGATGAGAAAGAACAGACAGCTATATCAGGCTCCTGTCAGCATGCACTTCCTGGCATACTTAATAAACCCCATTATATTTCTAAAAAAAAAAAAAGATGAGAAAGGAGTTGTTATTGTGGCAAGGGAAGAATATCAGAGACTAAAATTTTTATTAAGGGCAGGTATAAAAAGGTTTCCTTCTTGCTTTGCATTTTGTCATAACATGGTCAGGTATTTTGAGTATCCATAGATTTAACTAAGGTTCATTTCTTGTGCTGACAAGATATTTGGCAAAAAATCAATGAGACCAGTGCATTTTCTCTAAAAGAAAAATATAACAGAAACATTCACTGGTTACATGGGAGGTAGAAGTGAAAACCAAAACAGGAAGCTAGAGGTCCGAGAGCAGTACTTGCTACGAGACAGAAACTGGCTGATTCGAGGTTTATCTCTTCTTATTGGACATGATTCAAAGACTTTTTTTTTTTTTTAAATCATACTCATTATATGCCACTTCAGGTCATTTAACTTTCCACAAACTCTGGCTAATTTTCAGTTCTTGAGATGACCACCTATAGACCCAGAACTGGGAAGGAGGGACTATGTGCTAAGTTGACTGAAAAGTCCATTAATCAAATAGTACAACAGAAATATCCACTACAACCTGGAAGGTGAACTATGAAAATAGTTGTGTGAAGGTTATTGGTAGAGACAGAGTTTCATCCTATAACTGCTTCATAGGTAAGGATAGTATTGGAGCAATTGGTGGCCTTTCTGTTTCTCTTCTAACATGTCCTAAAGCTATCTTATATCGTGAGCTACTTTACTGTCAGTAGCTAGACTTTATGGGTGCATGTACAAAGACAACACACAGGTACTGAAAACTGAGATTATATGGGCAACCCTAGCAAAGAGGCCACAAAATTACATTCAGAATATAATAGGGAATTTTTTTTTAAGGGCGAAATTTATTCTAAGGTGTAGAATAATCAAAATGGAACTGGATCTTTCTGCACTTGTCTTTTTATCAAATCCCATTGGAGCTACTAATTTACTTGCTCACAAATATTCCCTGGGTTTGATTTCTCCTGATCATCTAAAGAGGTGGGACTGTTTTCCCAGTTCCACTGAAATCTCTACAAATAAAACAACGTAACAGAAAGGACAACAATAACGAGAAGCAAGTCAGGAAGCACCAATATATGAGGGTCATGGCTAGAGCAAAGGAAGGTGAGAGAGTGGTGCCTACCATTGGGAAGCACTCAGCAGACGCCAGCTTGCCTGCTAACATGATCCACATTATGCTGTCACTTCTATTACACGTTGCTGTATTCTGTAGTGTAGAGTACGTTCAAAGGGAAGAACTGGGTGACTACTGAATAGAAGACACGTAGAGGTTCTTGGTCCTACTATGCCTTAATATCATAACTTTTCAAGACATTTCATTCTGGGAGCTGACCACTTAAAAACATGTATTGTTCAAGTCTCACTTAAACTGCTATGAAACAATGTCCACTGAGCACCTAAAGTATATAAAGGAAAGGTTGGTAATAGATGTTAGGGCTCATGTCTCTGAGGAAGAGTTTGCAGGCTGTTGGTTCCTAGTTTCACTGTGTTTAAGGCAATTCCTTTACTCCAACTTTTTGTTGGATTTTTCTTTTGGAGTTGCCAACACATCAATTTCAAAGTTTGTATATAAATGTTGTCTTAGCTTGGGTTACTATTGCTGAGAAGAGACACCATGACCATGGCAACTCTTTTAAAAGAAAGCATTTAATTGGGATTGGCTTACAGTTTCAGAGTTTTAATCCATTATTTTCATGGCACGGATCATAGCAGTAGGCAGACATGATGCTAGAGAATTACTAAGAGTTATATCTTAATATGTAGGCTAAGAGGGAATTACTGGCTTGACATGGGCTTTTGAAACCTCAATACCCAACCATAGTGACACATGTCCTCCAATGCTACATCTCTTAATCCTTTCTAAATAGTGCCACACCCTGATGACTAGGCTTTCAAATATATGAACCTATATGGACCATTCTTACTCAAACCCAATAAATGTCAAATATCTTTAAAAGTCTGTAAAACTTCTTATATGATAAAAGGTTAAAAGGTTATCAAAGAGCTGAAATAGGTAAATAAAAGGGGGAAGGGAAATGGGACAAAGAAGAATGCTGGGGGAAGTCATTGGCTGAGGGTAGAATGTACCTGATTCTTAGCTCTCCACCCATCTCTATCATTTGAAAATAAGTTTAAGTTCTTTCATAAACTCCTAGATACAACTATAGTCGAAAGCAGACACACCTCACTACATTTTGCAGACTGTGGCCTGGCTTCCCTTCAAGCCTCAACAAAACATGGATTCACCTGGGTTGACCAACAAAAAATTCAGTTCATGTAAAATTATACGAATGAGTGGGCTATCAGTAGCCAGATAGTGATAGGATGCTGAGTAGCTGCAGTGAGCCATGACACTCGCAGTCAGGGACTACATTAAGGGTAAACAACCGGAACTTTTGATGGGCTATGGGAGCCAAGCTATACTGTTGGGTGAGTTAGGTATATTAAATGCACTGCCTCCTCTGAAGTGCTCTCCTTGTTGCCTGTGAGGACTTTGAACTCACAATCAACTTGGCTCTGTCTCCCTAGTACCTAAGATTATAAAGTCCTTACCATTGCCCTGGCTTGATCAAGGTGTAGTTTTGATTTACTGTACTTTTGATTTATGAAATCCACTAGGTCAAGGAGCATCTGTATACCCAGAAGTGGCAATTCTAGGTTACATGGTAGTTTTACTTTTAGACGTTTTTGAGGAAATTCCGTATCACTTACCAAAGTGGCTATGCTAATTTACATTTCCATCAGTCATATTTAAGAATTATCCTTTCTCTACATCTTTACCAACATTTTCAATTAGCAACATAATGACTAAGAAATCTCTACATCAATTTTGGCTGTATTTTCTACTAAAACATGTGTGTCTTTTTTTTTTTTTTTCTTTTCTTTTCCTGTTTCTCTAATGAGTGCATGGGCTGTTGTACATTTGATGACTGCTTATGGACCTTTGTCTTCTTTATTATCCAATTCCCTTCTGTACAATAAGTGCATTTGTACAGTCACTCTGCAATGTCATTGCTAAGTTACTTCAAGGTCCCAAGTTCCCTGTTGTACTAAGTAGAATTTCTGTTAAGCCCATTTTATTATTTCACGGGGATTTTAACAATTACAACTCATGATTAGATACTCAATTACTTTTGTGGGTTTACACTAAACATCAAAATCAGTGCTACTTGCCTAATTGCCACAGCGGTATCTTTTCCTTTGGTCGTCTCAGTGAACTTTGCACAGGGAAGCGATTAGACAATATGAGGGAAAGCAGAGAGAGATAGATTGGAAGGAATCCTACTGCTGATATACAGGATAAGTTAAAATGTTTTCTCCTTTTCTAGGTATTAAATATCTGTGTATCTGGCTTATTTACCTCCATGACAATAGTAATATTCACTGGAAACATGGGCAATGAAGACACTCATTTTGATTTGTAAGTTAGGCTAGTTTTCATCAATTGTACATCACCTTTCTATCATTGTTGCTCATATCTGAATTTGGCTGTATAAGATGAACCATGAGTTTGTGCCTAAGAAATTTATGCCAAGTACTATAAACAGTCTTTAGTGAATTCTCTAAGTCCATCATTTACAAAGCTGGTGTTTGAACACTTGGCATTGAAACACAACTGTCTCTGATATGATTTCAACTTCCAAAATTTCTAATGACTTTGGTAGTATGCGATCCCCATTGATTGACATTTAAGCAGATCATTTTCCTTCAGATAGTGTGGATAACTTAGAAGCTGGAAATAAATGCATTCAAGGTTTACTTTTAGAACATTTGTTTTCAGGATATTATACAGAGATTTCTTGCACACAGAATTGTTCTTATGGTACATTTTGTACATAGAGGAGACAAGCACAAAGTAAGTTGGGTGACTTTTCTTGAGTTGATAATAGATCATGGGTGAGGAATGGGCAAGTGGCCTGCTAGAGGGGAGATAAAAGCAGTAGACTGTGGATCTGGAAGACTGCCAAGGACAACAATTTATCTTAGCATTTGTATGAAGCCTTCTCTGTCTTTCGTGCTATTTGAATTGTTCATCAGACTGATGCTTCAACAGGGAAATGCAAAGTAATTGTGGTGGCTTAAGGTAGCAGGGTTCTAATGAAAGACACAAGTCTTTTTTTCTGGAAAGCAGATCCTTCCTCCAGCTGTGGTGGGGTGGGGGAAATGGCTAGAGGGCTACACAGAGAAACCCTGTCTTGAAAAACCAAAAAAAAAAAAAAAAAAAAAAAAAATCTTTTCCTGATTTGTCATGTAAATAGATCTTCCTCACTGTTTAGAGCATCTCTTTGAACTTACCCTTTTACAACGTTTTTGCTGACAGTACTGATTTCCTACATTGTGGCACTCTTTATTTTTTGTCTATCTCCTAACCAGTTCCCATAAGCTAGGCAAGACTGTTCTCATCAATATGATTATAAGTTTCTCAAGGACATGGTATCCTGTCTTCTTTGTAGTGAAGTGAATGCAATTTGGGGCATTCAAATGATATAGGAAAGAAAACCTAGAGACTGGGGCATTGCCTCAGTACATAAAGGTACTTGCCACCCAGCCTGATGATCTGAATTCAGTCCCTGGAATCCTCATGATAGTCGGAAAGAACCAACTCCTACACATTGTCCTCTGACCTCTGTATGTGTACTGTTTTTATTCTACCCCCACACAGCAAAAAGGAAATAAAAATAGAAAAGAGACCGTGTATACTTTTAGGGTTCTACTACCCCAGATGTGTGTGGCCTAGTGCTGGTTCATTATTTTTAAGTGTTACAGTCAGATGATAGGAGAGAGGAATCAGAGTAATTGCTATCAATATTTGCAGCTGTTTTCACTTGGCTTATGGCTACTGAACTAAAATATTAAATACTAAATATAAAACACTAAAATTAGACTTATATTTGATGCCTTTGACTATTTCATTTAATTAATTTATTTTGTTGCACTTTTATTGGTCTATAAAGGTTTGGGGATAAATGGGTTCAATCTTTATAAGTAGTTAAGAAGCTTTTAAAAAAACAGATTTGCTGAAGCATTTCATCTTTGACAAAGAAGCAAATGTATAAAACAGAAGCGAAACAAGTAGAAAAAAACATGGTTGCATGTCAACTCTATGAATATTTAACATATACAATGTATTGCCAGTTACAACCTCTATTCTTCAGGAAAAGGAGACTGTGTTAAGTAAATAGACTTTTGGTTTTTCTGGACACCATAAAGGTGAACTTTGAAGAGATCATGGGTAAGATCTAAAGATCTGAATGTTCCACATAATAGAGGTCGAGGCATGGGATTTGGGAAGAAGGGAAGAGAAGGGAAAAAGGAGCTAACATTAAAATGTTGGGAAGATATACAATGGATGGTATTGTGGCCAGAATAAAATGAAAACTGGTAGGGGAGCTGATAAATTGGTTTCAGTTACTAATATTTTCCACTTGGTAACTATAAGAGAGTTTGCTTGTGGATGACCTAGGGACCACAGTCTCACCTTATGGTCTGAATTAATATTTTTTATTTGCATTTGAATTATGCAAAAACTATTATGTGTCATAAAAGCTGTACTTTAAGTTTCAATATATATGGTGCCTAGTGGTAAGACTCTGTACAGTGATCCTGGACAGAGGCAGTGAGCTGCTCCTCCTCAGCCATGCAGTGCCAGAGTGGTAGTGCGCTGCAGTGTCCTGTGTTGTTCAGCTATGATATTCAGTAGTTTAGGCTACTAAGCACATTATCAAGTTATGATATTTTCAGTCTAAAGATATATTCCCATAAAACACCTGGATATAAATCTACGAAGTAGCCGTGTTTTAGAGACAACATTGAGAAGCCTGGGAGAGATGATATAATTCTTCCAACTCATCTTGTTAAAACTTTGGCTAGGGGTGATCTTTTCTTGTAAATTTCAGGCAGGAAGTAGGGAAAGAATGAAGAGAGAGAGAGAGAGAAAGAGAGAGTGTGTGTGTGTGTGTGTGAGGAGAGAGAGAGAGAGAGAGAGAGAGAGAGAGAGAGAGAGAGAGAGAGAGAAGCGCTTTGGAGGAAAAAGGAATGAGTATCTAAAATAGTCTACTTTAAGCTAATGTTTGTGGCCCTCAATAGCACAGTAGGGGTTCAGATTTCAGACCAATCCCCAGTCTTCTGTCTCTTGGTATCTTGCTATATTATAACCTCTGTTTTAAGAAGAAACTGAATTCTGAGCCACTAGAGAGGCTTTGTACCCAGGGGAAGTGACTGTGTTTCCTGGCACTTGGGACCAGTGGCAGCTTTTGCCTCAAGCCCACTTCCCTTGCCTACAAAACTAGGCTCCAACCCAATGACCTCTGTGTTTACATGCCATCTGCTGAGGGGATCACAACACGTGGCTTTGAGCATTGAATTTTTATATAGAACATTACAATTGGGAGAACAAAGGAAGGGGAAGCAGAGAACAGAACAGGAAGACCTGGAAGGGGATGGAGCAGAAGGGACTAGTTGGTATTGGCAAGCCAAACAGTATGACTCAATCTCATCTGTTTTCCCTTGAAACAAAGCAGGTTCTTCTCTGTTTTAGGTTAATTCCAAGATCTGGTAAGCACAGAGGTCATTTCTTCAAGCCTAGGTTCGTTGCTGCTGGACATACTTTTGCATACTACTTTATAACTGATGATTTCTGTCTTAGTAAAATTAAAAAAAAAAAAGGTGTTTCTCTCCCCATTTCTTGTAACATATTATGAATGAGGGAGATGTAGGGAGAAGAGACAACAATGGGAAAAGGGGAAGGGGGAGCTACAGAATAATGAGAAAGAGAGAGAGAGAGAGAGAGAGAGAGAGAGAGAGAGAGAGAGAGAGAACAAGAATGGATTAGGGAGTGGATGTAGTGGGATGCAATATGTGTCTTTAGATGCATTTTTGGACAGCTTTAAAATGCAGAATCACAAAGTCATCTGTGGTTTAGTTTTGTTTGTTATTCTTTGAGTCACCCTTTTCTTCCAGGCCCTTCAGTGAGTTCTGTATAAAACTGAGGATGACATTGAACTGCTAATCCTATCCCATCCACCTCTCAAGGGCTCACATTACATGCCTATCATAACACGCTCAGCTTGCCGGCCCTCTTATTTTTTTTTTTTTTTTTGTCTCTTAAAAGTAATTATTTTTATTTCTTTTAATTTTTATAGGATATTTTATTTATTTACAATACAGATGTCATTCCCTTTCTCCATTTCCCCTCCCTAGAAACACCTATCCTATACTCCCTCTTCCTTTTTGCTTTTATACCATTTTGATTACATGCATGTATTAAGGTCAGTTCTAGGTTGAGGAACTAGCAATACAATAGATGCAAATAGTCAAGGAACAAGCAAGACAACAAACATAAATAGTCAAAGAACAAACAAAATTCTATGAACACTCCCATGATCACTGTTTCTAAGGCCTTATCAGGATAACCAAAGTATCTGAGCCTACTTCCCTGTCCTAGTCTAAAGTCATTTTCATGTCTGAAGCCTACTTCCTTGTTCTAGCCTAAAATTTAGATTCATACCTGAAATTACTTCTTTGTTCTAGCCTAATGTCAAATTCTTTCCTTGTCCTTGTTTTTAAACTACTCTTTTTTTGAGACAGGGTTTCTCTGTGTAGCCCTGGCTGTCCTGGAACTCACTCTGTAGACCAGGCTGGGCTGGCCCTCTTTTTATAACTGTCTTTGATCAGTTCATTCTCATAATTCTACCATGTGTGCTTCCTATCTTTATGTCTCCGCATATCCATGAAGGTCAAAGGGCAACCCTTAGGAGTCTGTTTTCTCTACCACAAGGGTCCTGGGGATGGAATGTAGGTTGTCAGGTTTGTTGGCAATTGTTTCCACCTATTGAGCCATCTCACCAGTCCCTCTTTGCTCAAACTCTTCTGTGACCTTTTCAGAGATGACCTGTCTTGCTGAGATGCATGGGTAGACTGAGCAAGAAGAACAAGTCACTTTACAAGCAGATTGTCTATATGACTTTGGGCAAGTTGAGTCTCTTTTCAGAGTTTATTTCCTGATATTTAAAAGATTTGAGGAGGTGGCAGGCCAGAAGTCTCTATCATAGATATTTTAAGATGCTCAAAGAAGTCCCAAGAAAATAACGAGCACAGCAGGGGGGAGTCAAAGATTCTTTAACTCCTCTCCCCTTTCTCCCTTGTACAATGCTCAGCTTGATTGCCTGTCCTTGGCATTCTTTACCACTGACAGCTGTCTTTACCCCATCTTCACTTGCAGCATCTGTAGCTGCCTCCAACACTGGGGAACTGTCAGGTCTTCTAAGGCAGTGGTTAAACACTACAGCACTGAATATGCCCTGCTATGGCTCCTGTCCTCCCCTGGGCCCCTCAAGTACTTAGATTATTTGGTCTGATTTTTAAGGTATACTGAACATCTGCTATTGGACCATCTCAACCTGGATCTAATTTGCTTTGTATCAACTACTTGGCTATGTTGATTAGTTCTTTGGATCCTTATCTCTGTTTAGAACTTGGCTAAGGGCACTCACGGTTCTCTCAGCCTTTGCCCATCTGGACTGATTTTAATGCTTCAGTCTGCTTTAAAAACAGTAAGCCTCTGGTTTTTGCTCCCCTACCTGTGTGCTTAGCAGTCACCCAGTTGCTGTGTTTACACTTTCCTTCATAGTCCACCTGGGTGACATCTAAGGAGGAAGAAGTACAGAACCACATGTGACCTTGGAGAGTTTTAAACATTTTAGTCTTAAGTATGCCACCTTTTACATTTTTCTATTTAAATCGGTATCTGAACCAAAATTTACCTAATTTTTTTATATTGACTATATTTCTAAGACTTACAGAAACTTTGCAATTTTATGAAGTCCCATTTGTCAATTCTTGATCTTAGAGCATAGGCCATTGGTGTTCTGTTCAGGAACTTTTCCCCTGTGCCTAGGTATTCGAGGGTCTTCCCCACCTTCTCTTCAATTAGTTTCAGTGTGTCTGGTTTTATGTGAAGGTCCTTTATGCACTTGGACTTGAGCTTTGTACAAGGAGATAAGAATGGATCGATTTGCATTCTTCTGCATGCTGTCCTCCAGTTGAACCAGCACCATTTGTTGAAAATGCTGTCCTTGTTCCACTGGATGGTTTTAGCTTCTTTGTCAAAGATTAAATGACCATAGTTGTGTGGGTTCATTTCTGGATCTTCTATTCTATTCCACTGATCTTCCTGCCTGTCTCTGTACCAATACCAGGCCGTTTTTATCACTATTGCTCTGTAGTACAGCTTGAGGTCAGGGATGGTGATTCCTCCAGAAGTTCTTTTATTGTTGAGAATGGTTTTCGCTATCCTGGGTTTTTTGTTGTTCCAAATAAGTTTCAGAATTTCTCTTTCTAGTTCTGTAAAGAATTGAGTTGGTATTTTAATGGGGATTGCATTGAATCTGTAGATTGCTTTTGGCAAGATGGCCATTTTTACTATATTAATCCTGCCAATCCATGAGCATGGGAGATCTTTCCATTTCCTGAGATCTTCTTCAATTTCTTTCTTCAGAGACTTGAAGTTCTTGTCATACAGATTTTTCACTTGCTTGGTTAGATTCACCCCGAGGTATTTTATATTATTTGTGACTATTTTGAAGGGTGTCATTTCCCTAATTTCTTTTTCAGCCTGTTTATCTAAGACTTAAACAGCTGCTTCTGCCTTTTTCTAAAAAATGTTATCTGTGAAATCACAGAAGTGATGGGGTAGTTATTTTTCTAATATGTATATAATATAAATTCAAAACCAATAAGCTCTAAAAACATTTTGTCATGTATTTTTTTTTAACATGCAAATAACCTATTTTGGGAAATAGTGATCTGGTCTTTCTCCTCCATCTTGCAAATTAATAAATAAGTACAGAAATATGTCTAGTTAAATGAATTCTAAGTATTTAAACTTGACTCTTAGCTCATAGGCTAATGCATACCACCTCCATCCTTTACATCAATCTCTAATTGTGACAAGATTTTGCATATAATATCTGAGCTACTATTGTTGACATATATGAAAAATTTCATGATACATGATATGCTTTGCAATGCAATGTAAAAGTTACTGTTATAGGACCCAGCCATATGGGAAAGAGATGCTGCTTAACTCACAGGTTGCATGCACATACTAGTTTCCAACGGGGACTAGAGCAGATCGAGTAACAGCACTGTTTAGAATAGGAAACGATTAATTATGGAACAACCTCTAGCAAGAAAAGACACTACCAATGGATATGGATATGGAATTTGTAGGAGGCTTACTTGCTTGACAGAATGTCTGCCTCTAGCTTGATCACATCACATCTCTGGTTTGTGTTCTTGGTAGAATCTTTGTTTCTTCCAGAGATTTTTAGCAAGATGGATTTTTCTGAAACTTGTTTTTCACTTACAGTGTATACCCTGACCTGTCGAGGGCCTCTGTTGAAGCATTTATGGAATTTCCTCCTTTTCATTTTAGGACTGCCTCTAAGGAGGTTTATGTAAAAGCATATAGGTGTCTTTGACAGATACGTGGAGCTCAGTATCAAAGAGGACACTTAGAGTATAGGAAGCTCAGGCAGGGTGAGTGTTCTTGAATTTGCATTTGTAGAAGAAAGGAGTTCTGTGCTGTTGTAACACCAAGACTGACTAGAGTTTGTTCCCCCAAGTATATACACATCCTCAGTTTGTACCAGCTGGCTCATCTTGAAAGGCCAGATGGCTCATCTTGGAAGGAAGCATCTTCTTAGCTCCACTTCCTTTTTTGACCATCCAAATGACTTCTAAATAGTTTTGCTTTACTCTGTATGTGTATGTCATTGCTAGAGGTGTTTGGAGTATTTTCGTGTGCTTTAAAATTTCTGGAGACCAGGATAGAGATGATCTCTTTCATTATTATTATCAGTTGAGTTGCAGTTCTCTATCTACTGCTCTAATAATATAGAGTTCAGGGACTTATGGAAACTGCGTGACTGAGTTCAAATGAAAAGAAGGTCAGTAGAGGAAAAAGTGGCAGCTCAAAGCACAATGAATGAGTTCATGTTTTCATGACTCACACTGACATGATACTACACATTACTTTCTTTTAGAAGGAACAGATTTTGCTTGTTCTTGTAGGAGGCATCTCTCTAAGGTCTCATTATCCTGAATTGTGTGCTCTGGATTCAGTTCGCCATTCATTTCCAGAACACTGTAGTGATCTCTTTCCTTACTGACCCTTGCACTAGCTTTCTCTTGCTCTTGGTTTGTTCTTCCTCTCTGTGTCTCTGTGTCTGTCTTTGTCTGTCTGTCTATCTCTCTGCCACTTTTGAACAAACCCAAGCACTCCCGTCCTTGTAGATGTTAGGTAAACACCGTGAAACTGAGCTACATCCTTACTCATTGGTCCCCCAACATGGTCTTGCTCTGTAGCCTAGGATGACCTTGTACCTTCCAATTGCTGTGTTTGCAGGAGTGCACCACCACATCAGGTAGCAATTCTCTCTTGCTGTTCCATCACTCTGCAGGCTTTTTTTTTCCCCAGGGGGAGGGGCTGGTAATTAGATCTGGATCTCAACGTTGAAAGAAAAATATATTTGAAAGATTGTTATTAGGCATAATGAGGACTAGCTGGAGTTCGGAGATAGAAAGGGTCTCCTTAGATCATCTTATGCCAGGTGAAACAATCAGTGATCTGAATGAGCTCAAATCTTCTCAGGAAAAACTTGCCTCAGGGTGTTCAGTGAGCTGACCAGGATCCACCTTCAGGTGCCATCACAAACTACCTTAGCTTTCAAGAGAAGGACATTTCTTCCTTGACATCAAAGTGAGGTTGAAATGGCTTGCTATTTGCAGTCTTTGCAAAGGATTTCTTAGTTGTTTGACCAAGATGTTCTCAGAGATACACCATAGACTGTGCTTTTCTTGACTATCTTCCTTCTTGCCCTTCTTCAGTGGTATCGGATGTATACTGTAGTCTGAAATCTTCCCTTCCTACTACTGTCTCTCTTCCTTGTTTTTCATAGTTATCCCTCTCGAGAAATGTCTTGCCTTTCTAATTATGTTTTAACATCTAATTCCAAGGGTCCCAATACATGGAAGAATTCCTCTATTCTAACCTTTACATCCACTGTAAGGAAACTGGGGTCTCTATGGTTACTCAAGCAAGACCAAAACATTCTAAACTCCAACTCAATATTCTTTTTCACTCTGCAGACAACATGCATGACCATAGTTATTGTTTGCAGATGTATGAAGAAGCTATAACATATTGTTTACTTGAACATCAAACATAATTTCACTTTTGTTAAATCTGGTTTTGCTCCATGTGAGTTAATGTCTGAAAAACTTTGGTTTCGATGTCCTAGTGATATATTTTCCTAATGTTTACTAAGGACAAAAGTTTGTATAAAGTAAATACTTGTGTGAGCACTACCTAAAGTCATCTCATACACTGTATGAGTAAATACACGAAGCCCCATATTTTAAACACTGTGTTGTATATCTAACTGCCTTCTAGAACATAGAAGGCTGAGGGGAAAAAAATGGGAGGGCTGGAGGTAGGAAAATAAAAGAAGGAAAGCAGACTATTGGTAAGAATGAAACTGAAAAAAAAAAAAAAAACCTCAACAAAACTGTCTCAAGTACCTTGGTGGAACATCCAGTAATTTCCTACCACACCCTAGTCTAACCTCCATTGGCTCAATATATTCCTTACTCATCTGTTGTCCAAAACCTAAGTCGAGTATTTTTATATATGAACTGAGGATTGTTTTTTTTTCCTCCTAGAACAATGAATTCAGTTATCCTCAAATTGGAAGTAAGGCCTCCTTCACATTGAGCAGCGTATTGAAGATGCATACTACATCAGAAGTCAGTAGTGTTTGGATGCTTTCTGAGAAAGATGCTTGAATAGCACGTCTTTTATCATTTAGAAACATTTGTAAGTAAAATAAGTCCATTAATTTTAGAAAACTAAGAGCACAATTACAATAATCATCTTCCATCACTGCTACTATTCTTTTGGTTTAAGAGCTTTATAATGACCTTGATTTTGTTGTGCTAATGAAACAAAACTATGGCTTGAACTCCTGTGATAATTTAATAGATTCTTAGTAGTATAGTGATAATTTCACATCCCTCTTTCATTCCATGGAAACAATGCACTGTAGAATCTTTACCTAAAGAGCATTTCTAATTTATAACCCATTTTGTTAATCATGAAGCAAGTTGTCTTTTCAGAATAAAAAGAGATATGAACACTATCTTCTCAGATGTCATGGACTTTAAAGGCATGGGCATTTGAATATAAAACTCTAGGTTGTGTTTTGTGTAGGGAGAAAGGTATATCCTGTTGTACCTGATTTGAAGAGATTTGTTAGCCTCTGGAAGCACAAATCAAATACTGGCATGCAAGTGTCCTTGGATATATTGAGAGTCATCTTCCTGTGTTCTCTCTCCCTTGGTTTACACTTCAAACCTAATTAAAATAGCTAACATCCAAATTGAATCTAAGGATAGTGAGGAAATGTGCCCGATTACTATTACTATCATTCTTATGATTTGGTGTTGGAGATTCAAGCTAATATCTGCTTCTTCCCAGGAAAGCACTCTACCACTGAGCTGGTTCTTCAGTCAGTTTTTAAAAAGTTTTATTTTATTATTTTTATTTTTATTTTGAGACAGGATGCCACTGTGTTTACCAGGACGACCTTGAAGTTGCTTGATAGCAAAAGAAAATTTTGAATTCTGACCATGCCTCGGCCTCCCAAGTAGCAGGGATTATAGGCTAGTTCCAGCAGACTTGACTCAAATTATCTTTTAAATAAGAAAAGAAGATAGCTTTGTAGCTGAAAAAGACAACATAATAGTATACAGAGCTACCAAAGGCCAGTTTGGGTATTTACTGAATTTGTTTCTCCAAGCATCTAAAGAACACATTAGGTGCTTCCTGGATTTCCTTTACAGCTGATTATAGATGACATGAACTAAATGGACTATATTGCCCAGGGACACTTGAACTACATTTTTGTTCTTACCAGGTTAGCAAGCATGTAGTGATAACCTCTTGAATGTTTCCCCAGGATCACAACCTGTAGAAAGAAGAAATGAGAAAGAAGTATTGGTTATTTAAGGGCATTTTTCACCTATACAATCAGTGGGGTGGCTAGAACAAATGCTTTTAAATCATCAACAATATAGTGAGATTTTAGTATACAGTAGAACCACTGCTAATTAGACTGGGCTCATTTTTGTTGTATTTCACTTGTAGTCAGATAAAACAGGAATCATTGTCAGTATCAAAGTTAAAATGTCAAAACAAGGGAATTAAAAAAAAGCCATTGGAACTTCCAGGTCAGTAGCAGCATTGTCACTTAAAATAGATGGCAAAATCAAAGCTGATGATCCCTCACCCATGAACTGGATTTCTGTGTTTAGCTGGTGAGACGGAAAATGAGCTGAACTTAGCATACAAATTAGAAAATAGAATGTACTGTACATTTTTTTTTGTTATCTAGAAAGCTGAGGGAATAGAGCACTCAAAGAATGGGGTTAATGGGATTTTCAGGTTAACTGAGGTTACTTTTGCTTATTGAAAACTTTCCTACATTCTTGCCTTCCTTTTCTTGCCTTAATGTCCTAATGTGAAAGATGTGTGGCCATCTGAATATCTTTTGATGCTGAAGGCAATGACTGTCCTAGGACATTCAGAAGAGTTTTCACTCCGGGGACATTTGGCAATGTCAGACAAAGTATTTGGCTATTAGCATCTAGTGGGTAAAGGTCAGGGTTGCCACTAGATATCTTCTGTTGCTTAGGACAGTCCCTACAACCATAATCATCTGGTCCAAATGTCAGCGATAGTGAGGGTAAGAAACATTTCCTCAGAGTCATCATAATTATCATTATTTTCATCAGTAATGCTGTGATAAGTACTTGGCCTTCAGTTTACAAAGTGCCTTTTATTATCTCTTATGTCAGTGGGCTAAATATTTTCCAACCAAAGGTACTGGCTGTTTTTTTTTTTTTTTTCCTAAAGGCATAAGTTTATTTTCTAGTAACAAAGTATACCAAACTTTTTGATTCATTAAGCATTTTGTCAAACACCAAGGTGCTGACACTGTCCTAGATCCAGGTGATGGGAACAAGGAAGTGAATGTATAGAGATGAAAGGAACAGCCTAATGTATATTTACATTTTATATTTACATTTTATATATTACATTTATAATGTAAATTATATTTACATTAGTTTCATGTCGACGTGAAGCTAATCTGATCTTTCTTTAAGTAAAACAAGGGAAAACTATGAGTAGAATGTTTGGAACAGGATCTAGAAGGAAGTATTGCAAGGCAGAGGTTGTAGGGTTAAGCTTCATTATGAATTCCTTCTGGATACAGCTGGGTGCAGATGTCAGAGGTTTGAAAACAACTGGCAAGGCCTCAGAATTTTACACATAGCAAACTGGCGGCATATATGAAAATCTGTAATTGTTATAATTATTACAACTGCCCTTATTTTAATGTCTAAAATATGCAGGCCTTGTACTCAATGTTGTATGTGTAATTTCTATAAAATTTTAAGTCTAATTTTACAGATGAAGAATCACAGCCCAAAGGAAGTTTAAATAATTTCTCCAAGGCCACATAGCCAGGAAATGGTAAAAGCTGGAATTAGAAGCTGGTTCTTCCCTGGAAGGACTGGCAGTGCAATTAGATCCTCCATATATGCGGTTTCTGTATTCACATGTTTAAACAAGCCCGCATTTAAAACACCTGAAAAATCATTTCAACTAGAACATGTGCAGACTATTTTCTTGTCTCTGTTTTCCCAAGCAACGTAGTACAAGAACTATTTGTTTAATATTTATGTAGTATTAGTTAATATAAGTAATGTACATATTATTTAAGGTATGTAGAAAGACATGAATAGCGTGTAGTTTTATATAAGGGACACACACGTCTATCTATTTTGGTAAATATCCGAGTACTGCTTTAGAGCCAGTTCCCTTGGCATGACTGTATGACATGTTTCATTTTGCCTCCTGAGTTTTCAACTTTATGATGGTGTCTAAATTATGGATATGCAGGGGAGATTGAACATTATTTATTTGAAGTGATAGTGATGGAAGCCAGGGCTGTATGCATTGCAGGGAAGTACTTTACTGCTCAGTCCCTTCCTCAGCTCTTTTACCATGTTAGCTCTTTTCTCCTTTCAGTACAGAACTCAATAGATGATGGGAGCCATTCAGTGGTTCTTTATAAAATGGGCTTTGTGTTAGATGATGCCACCTGACTAAAGGCTAATGCACATGCTGTGAGCATGTTTAAACTAGATTAGGCTAAGCTAGGATTTGGGTATGTTAAAAATATTATGACTTAGTATATTTTCAATTTCCAATCATTTTATTTATGCAAAATGCTGATGATTGTTCTCAACTTTTGCAGAAGAGCAAGACAATTTGTCTAAGGCATGAAGCAGAAAGGGAAGGTGCCATGGAGGGTACATGTTAAGTTGGCCCATAAAAGTGGAATTGTACCTTTGAGTATCATGTTTACTTTCTTGCTAGTATAAAGACTCAAGCCATTTTGTGTGTGTGTGGACTTGTGTATGTGTGCGCATACAAGAGAGCATAGAGAGAGATGTTTTCAATTAATTTAAAATATGAACCACATTTCAGACTGATTATGTATGAAGGAAAAGAAAGGTTAATGAATGTCTTGAGGAGGTGATTTCTCATGCTGCCATGACACAAAATAAGCTGTTAGGTGTCTTCTGGGATGTATTCTTCAGTGTCTGCTCATGAGAAACATCTTTGCTGGTGACATTTGTTAACTTTTGGTGGCAAGTTGGGACTATACATTTGTTGAATTTTTAATTCACTGACAACCCTCACATAATAAAACTAGAGGGTTTTGAATACTTCGTGAAAAATGAACAATATTCCTAAGGACACGTGACAAACTCAGAGAAAAATAAGGAAGGCTGTTTCAGTGGAGGCCAAGTTTATTTATTTATTTTTTTTAACCATAAGGAAGTCCAGAAGGAACAAAACACAATGGTAATGGCATTAGCTGAGCCCTGAAAGACAATTCAGAGGTTGGATTTGGTCATGCACTCACTGCGTGGCTGTGGACAAATCACTCAACTTTCTGAGTCTCCATTCACTTATCCACAATTTGGCCGTAGCTCTCCTAGCAAGGTTGCTATGATCAAGCCAGAGAACATCTCCAAATGAGGTTGTGATTGGAATGATGAAGTATGCCACATTACTTTCTTCTAGGGAGGGGTTGTTCATAAAGACATTGCATCTTCAGCTTCAGGAAAACATGAAGCTGTTAGAGTAACTGTTTTGGTCCATGCCCAGATGGTGTGCTCAGAACAAATGGACTTATTGGAAGGTAGTTCTCTCATCGCCCTTTCTAGAGTTAGCCTTAAGTTGGAGGAGATGGGAAAGTTATCTAAAGATAGGAACATTGAGGTGTCACAGAGCTGTTGCCTTGAAGCCCATAATTAATTCCTCATCCTTGCTTTCAGTGCCTTCTTAACTCTGATTTAACATACAGTTCTTACCAATCTTGGTTTTCCCAGTTCCCAGTAAATTAAACACTTCAAGCTAGAAGGGGTGTGTAGGGAGGCAGGGAGTGATATTTGGGAGAGGTGCATTAGTACTAGAGGAAGTGACAGTCTGCCTTAAAGGAGAAGGAAGAAACAACAGAAGAGCAGGCAACAATGTACTCCTGCACAGTATAATCAGGGATGTTTGCTGTGAGTGCCTGAGTCATCAGACAATAGTTTACTTTGATCAGAAACTTCTGATGAAAATATCAGGGCCATGTAATATGTTTCAAGGAAGGCTTCCATCAGAATGCTCTCCAGGTTGTTAGAATTTAAGCATATGCTGTCTTGAGATCTGCTGTGGAGCTGCTCTAATCTTACTGATGGGAGCAAATGAGGCCTCAGTGAGAAATGTGCTATATATTTTTTTCTCTTTGCCTTCCCTTAAATTTTTTTTTTCTGGGAAAAGCTTGTGAAAACAGGGAGGGGCTGGGAATACTGAATATAATATGGCACACCAGAGAACTGGATAGTTCTTCAGTTACTCCTCAATCTCTATTCTTTCGATCTGTTACAGATGAACGCGGCATAAATTGTAACCTCAGTTACTTAATGACTCTGGTAACCAAAGAGAATATTCAACTTTGCTTTTATAGTAATTATAATAGATCTTTCTGAATTAGTTTTAGAACTTCACAGATAAAGAGCTGTTTTTACACTCAGATGTGACATTTAAGGAAGAAATACCAAGTTCCCACATCCATGTTCTGCAGTCATTTTTGCCTTTGTAAGATTTGCTAGAGATGATAAATGGCCTGCTAGGATGGCAGACACGATAAATGTAATAAGGGAAAATGTGCGAAGTATGGGTGAAATTCATTGTTTTAGGGAGAATTATTTTTATCTTCACATATAACCTTCTCAAAGAGGGGAAAACCTCAGCTACAAATCTCTTTCGCTGAACAGAGGTTTCTTTGAAGAAGATCTTATATACA